>JAMZAV010005410.1:0-45886 GCA_024449915.1 Sweltsa coloradensis | reverse complement strand
AGCTAGAGAGAGTTAGAGAACAGTTAAAATATTTACTTTTCATAACATCGTGGGTGCAAGTGAACCAAAGGCGAATTCACATCAGAGCGCTTTGCTTTTGCTTGATGTCCAGATATTATTTATAGTTGGCGACTATGACGCTGTTATGATGGTAGTCTTATCATAGACACAAATTAAAAAAAGGTGCCTCCACCGAGGATTGAACCCCGAACCTCTGATGTCTGGGCAGATGCTCTCACCCCTTTTTATTATTAATTTTCTTAACTTCAAATAAAAATGGTCCCGTGCCGTGGTTGAAATAAAAAATATAATTTCATCTACCAAAATTTAATATTCAAGCAATGGCCAACAATAAAGCCACTTTGTTACGACTTATCTCATTTTAATTTGACAGCCGTGGTTCAATCCCCGGTGGTAACACTGTTTTAAAACCATTATAATATATACAATGTTAATTGAAATTGCCAAATAAAGTCGAATAAAATACTGTATTTAGATTATGTTTATTATCATCCTGGAAAGTGGTTTTCCGCGTGCTTCAACCCATTTTTGTCTCCTATTAGAGATGTTTATGTTCGTACCCCAACAAATGGACTTGTTGCCATGAACCCTCCTCCCTCCCCCCCCCCCCCCCCACTTCCACCTCAACTTCATATTAGTACATCACACGCTTTCAATGGGCGATACACTAAAAATTATCTTACTTCAATTCACGTGCAGTAAAACTTGAAAGACTCATGCATAAATGTAATAACGCGCCGTGGCTGGATGTATTAATAATTGTTTCATTCTGTTGTGTTGTGAAATAATAAACAAAATTGTCACGACTGGGGATCGAACTCAAAACAAACTGGTCCCTGCACATATAATAAATTGATATTTGGGATGCTCCGGTATCGAACAATTGTCTGTAAGAGTGCAATAAACATTGACGCCAAGCATAGCATTCTATAGCGCAGATCTATGCATAATGATTCAAATGGTGTCCTGCAGTAGTTCACGAGCAAAGTCATGCAGCCAATCAGAACAACTTTTCAACAAAATTACATGACCTGTCACTCAAAGTGGTGAAAAAGCTTCGTATCGCTAGGTTGCGCCACTTGCTGGAGTCAAAAAAGCCTAAAATAGCGCCGAAACATGCTTTCGTACTTCCATTGTACAGCGGACACCCCTTGTTCAAAAATTCTCAGATTTTTAGGAATGCTAGTTGAAGGTGTATATTTACACGTGTGTTGCGTACTTTTTCCAAAAAGTGCTTGGTTACGCCTAAAAAAAATCGCGAAAAACAGGTAAATGTTAAAATATTCCCCAAAAGTTAACAAATTTTATTTAAAAAAACAAGGACAATTTTGGAAAAAGTACTCAACACACGTTCATTGGACGTCTTTACTGAGTAGAATAAAAAAAAAATTATAAAGATATCTCAATTGTGTCGTTAGATACGATGGAAGTACGAAACCACTGCAACACACCGAAATAATACAGGGTCCAGTAGAGCCTTAATACCTAACGGTTTCGCTCTAACACTCACGGTTGTCGTCGTCGTTATGTTGTTATGTGGATATGTTGATATGTCGTTATGTCGTGATGTGCTTTTGTGGTTATGTGTTTATGTCGTTATGTTGTTTTGTGGAGAAGTGGATTTGTCGTTGTGTGGTTATGTGGTTGTGCCGCACTGGATTGCCGCACCTAGCTGCCGCACCAGTTTGCCGCACCTGGTTGCCGCACCCAGTTGCCGCACCTCGTTGCCGCACTTACTTGCCGCACCTGACTACCGCACCCGGCTGCCGTACATGATAATATGATTCGATAGATGTGAAGTGTGGATCATTATTCTCTGATAATCCGATCTTATATTACCTTTTTTGAAAAAGAAAAAAATTGCAAATTTGGGTTTTTTGTTTGGAAATTCGGAAACATACTTTACAAGGTCGAATCATCATTTTTAAACTTTTCTCTATGCTCTGGTTCGTGCCCTGTAAGCGTTTTTTCGGAGAAAAAAAATAGCGGAATTTCGTAGCATAGTTTGTTTTAAAATTCAGAACCATACTTTACTACAAAGAACATCATATTAAGTCATTTCTTTCAAATAAACATTTTTCCAGGATTGTCAACGGTGAGAATAAGAGCGAAAATGTTAGGTATTAAGGATCACCGGGGACCCTTCAAGGTGCGCTTTTACTCTTACGGTTGTCGAGATAATTGCAATAAAAGAAACTAGCACCTGGGAGGGTCCCCGGTGATTCTTAATACCTAACGGTTTTGCTCTAACTCTCACGGTTGTCGAGAAAAATGCAATAAAAGAAACTAGCACCTGGGATGGTCCATGGTGATTCTTTATACCTAACGGTTTCGCTCTAATGCTCACGGTTGTCGTCGTCGTCGTTATGTTGTTATGTGGATATGTGGATATGTCGTTATGTCGTGATGTGGTTTTGTGGTTATGTGTTTATGTCGTTAGGTTGTTCTGTGGAGAAGTGGTTATGTCGTTGTGTGGTTATGTGGTTGTGCCGCACTGGATTGCCGCACCCAGTTGCCGCACCTGTCTACCGCACCCGTCTGCCGTAGATAATAATACGATTCGATAGAGGTGAAGTGTGGACTATCATTCTCTGATAATCCGATCTTTTATTACCTTTTTTGAGGGAAAAAAATTGCGGAATTTAAGTAATTTGTTTGGAAATTCGGAAACATACTTTACAAGGTCGAATCATCATTCTTAAACTTTTCTCTATGCTCTGGTTCAATCACTTTAACTATCAACTTTAACTTTATTTATCACTTTATTAGGCCCTACTTACGTTTTCACTTACGTCACAACTAAATTCAACTTTATTAACTCTGATTCTCCCATTATCATCTTCATCACTAACTGTCATATTGTTAGCCCTATCTCGCCCTACACTTTCACTATCCGCATCACTTACACTAAGGTTTAACTCAACGATATCATTATTATTATTATTATTATTAATTAACCCGGAAACATCAACATCTCTAGCATTCTTCAATAACCCAACATTTTCACACACTGCAACATCTGTTTGATCTCTCTCTACGCCTAATTTATCCACAAACTCAACTTTGTTTAACTGGAAGCTATCAAATTTTCTGTTTATTTCTAACTTAAATTCCACGCTGGCCTTAGCAATTGTTACACTCAACTCGGTATTCATTTTATTTATGTCGGTTCTTAAGTCAGTAATATCTGATTTCATTTGATTATTTCCCTCATCGATCTTTGAATTTAGTTTTAGATTATCTGCTTTGAGATCTGCGTTTCCCTTATCCATTTTTGAATTTAGTTTCTCGTTTCCCTTATCCATTTTTGCACTCAGCTCCGTTTTTATTCCGGCAATATCTGTACTATTTTTTTCATTTCCTGCTACCATTTGGTTCATAAGTGAAGTTAACATTTCTTTTAGGCCTACTTTGCTAGACTCACTGTGTTGTTGGTTATTGCCCGTAGTACCTGTAGAAGTAGTCCTAGGTGCAGGTCTGGGTGTAATCTCGTTAGGCCTTGTGATTTCCATCACTGGTCTAGGAGATTCTAGGCCTAGGTGAGTGGACTCAGCAAGTGGGTTTCCTGGGTTTGTGAGTGGGTTGTGGACCTCTGGTGCCTCCATGATCTCTGGTGTCGTGTCACTAATAACATTATTAAATTGTGTATTAGTATCACTCTCAGAATTATAACCTTCCTCCTCGTTGGCATCCATTATATAAAATTTTAATTTTCAAAACAAAATAAAATGGGGTCGTGAACAAGTAAGTAGCCACACGTTGGCAGCGGCAATGTAACTAAAATCACCCTCTCCACACAACAAATAAAAACACAACAATGACAATTACAAAATGTTTAAATTAATTAACACATTTACCTGATCTTCCTTCAGTCAGGCTAGGTTTTATGCTGGGCGCCACTCGGTTATAGAGACACAAGAACTCTTATCTTTTGATTTTTAAATTTAAATGAAGATAAAACAAGGAAATATTATAATGGATGTGCCAACAGAAGCCAAGGTTCTAAAATATTATAACTACAACTTTTTTTATGATCAGCAAGTCTGAGTGACTTTAATGAGGACAGTGTTTAGCCCCAGATGCAATTACAGAACATTATGGCAATTATTATGTCCCACTTTCAACACGAAAATCAAGATAATTCCCTTTTTTAAACAAATTACACAAAAATACACAAAAATTACACAAATGTCAAAATGCCTTTTATAATAATGATATTGGTTATCGGTTACTACTTCTCAATACGTTTTCTGAAGAATTTCAGCAATTCTAGTCTTTTGTTAAAAGTCAATGTTTTTGGTACCAGTGATAGGCTTAGATTTTCATTTCCTATGCAAATTAGGTCTTGAAAATAAAGAAGTGCACTGTTACGTTACGTGATCACGCTTTCCATTGTAGGCCCTAGGTAGGCCTAGACGTAGAATCCTCTGTAGGCCCTAGTCCACACGTAGTCCTGGGTAGGCCTGAAGGTAGGCTCTGGGTAGGCTAGTATTCAGGTGCCAACGGCTGCCCGACGTCCTGGCGAAGTAGGCCCGGAACAAGAAATCGAAGGTGCCAACAGCTACCTGACGTCCCCAATGATGTGTAGTGTAGGCCTTGGGTAGGCCCGAACTCCTCGATTACATGCCTGAGTCGATTGTGTAGGCCTTCTCGCCCAAACAAAGGAAACCCCGGCTCCAAACGAACGTACTGTACGCTCCAATTACCAAGACAGAAGTGAAGTCAGTGTTTGCAAGAGCTTACGATCTGTGTTCTAGAAGGATCCATGCTGGTCTCCTATTGGTTGAAAACTTGCAAATCACAATTGCACTGCGTACGTGATTACGTATGTTGTTGAGTGCGTTTGCACCGGCGGCACGTGTGACCTTATGGAAAATCCCCAGAGAATAATATCCCGCACATCAGAAATAATGTTTGTTGTCCACGATCAGCTGTTTGCGCATTGCCAACTGTTGCACTATAAATGTTTGGTTGGCGGAGGCATATCATCTGCGTGGCGGTGCATTGGCGCGCAGTTTGAAATACAAATTCACGTAGAAGTTTGACAATATTAATTATACATTTTTAAAAGAAATCGTTAATGTTATTATATAAAGGCAATCAATAATTCAAAACAATTATACAATTTAAAAGGCAGGAAACAAATATTATTTAAATATCTTGTATAGGGAACCTAAGTTTTGAAGGCGGGAAGGAAATTGGTTCTCTCTGGTCTCAGCGCCTATAAGAATTAGCATGGTACGAAAATGTAATTTGCCGTATCTTTTGACTCGCGCAAAAGAAATCTAAACCAATAACATCACAAGATGCATAATTTTGTAAAGAAGATGATGGCATTCTACTTTGCTCGAGGACGCTTCCTAAATTCAAACTATTATGAGTTAAATGGACCCATGTTTGCGCGCTGTCGCAAATGTACTCTGACTGAGCAGCAACCTAAGCGAGACGCAGCCACGTTGTGTGCAGCTGTGGCATCCTCGCATACCACGCGCCTGTCCATGGTTGCTAAATGTACTTCGCATTCAAGATTTTGTTGGCACATTAAAGGATATTTTATTAGTAATGTATAATCTAGTACAACCCAGTGACCTCACAGTAGCCACAAAGCAAGTCGGATACCAAATGTTATGCTGATGCCACGGACAACATGTTTTTACGTGCTTTTTCATGAGCAGTTTGGAAGGTTTGGCAACAGTGTAAATGTAGAGTTCACTTCAACTCAAAACAAATGTCATTAATATTTGTGATAGAGCAGAGTTATGTATATCCACGCAAAGAGGAAAGATTATAGTTTCTTACAGTATGAATATAATTCCGGTCCGTGGTCGGGTTCTCGCGCTATCGCTAACAAAACATTTAGCACGGGTTAATCGCCTATACCACGCTGACCGGAGAGAACCGGACAACGCCCACTTAGGTTCCCTATTAGAAAATGCAGTTACAACCATTTAAAAAAAAAAAAATTGCGGAATTTGGGTGATTTGTTCTGAAATTCGGAAACATACTTTACAAGGTCGAATCATCATTCTTAAACTTTACTCTATGCTCTGGTTCGTGCCCTGTAGGCGTTTTTTCGGAGAAAAAAAATAGCGGAATTTCGTAGCTGTTTGTTTTAAAATTCAGAACCATACTTTACTACGAAGAATACATCATATTAAGTCATTTCTTTCAAATAAACATTTTTCTAGGATTGTCAACGGTGAGAAAAAGAGCGAAAACATTAGGTATTAAGGATCACCGGGGAACCTTCAAGGTGCGCTTTTACTCTCACGGTTGTCGAGATAAATGCAATAAAAGAAACTTGCACCTGGGAGGGTCTCGGTGATTCTTAATACCTAAAGGTTTTGTTCTAAATCTCACGGTTGTCGAGACAATTGCATTAAAAGAAACTACCACGAGGGTCCCAGGAGAATCTTAATACCTAACGGTTTCGCTCTAACTCTCACGGTTGTCGTCGTCGTCGTTATGTTGTTATGTGGATATGTGGATATGTCGTTATGTCGTGATGTGGTTTTGTGGTTATGTGTTTATGTCGTTATGTTGTTCTGTGGAGAAGTGGTTATGTCGTTGTGTGGTTATGTGGTTGTGCCGCACTGGATTGCCGCACCTGGTTGCCGCACCTGGTTGCCGCACCTGGTTGCCGCACCTGTCTACCGCACCCGGCTGCCGTACATGATAATTCGATTCGATAGAGGTGAAGTGTGGACCATCATTCTCTGATAATCCGATCTTATATTACCTTTTTTGAGGAAAAAAAAAAAATGCGGAATTTGAGTGATTTGATTGGAAATTCGGAAACATACTTTACAAGGTCGAATCATCATTCTTAAACTTTTCTCTATGCTCTGGTTCGTGCCCTGTAAGCGTTTTTTTGGAGAAAAAAAATAGCGGAATTTCGTAGCATAGTTTGTTTTAAAATTCAGAACCATACTTTACTACAAAGAATACATCATATTAAGTCATTTCTTTCAAATAAACATTTCTCTAGGATTGTCAACGGTGAGAATAAGAGCGAAAACGTTAGGTATTAAGGATCACCGGGGACCCTTCAAGGAGCGCTTTTACTCTCACCGTTGTCAAGATAATTGCAATAAAAGAAACTAGCACCTGGAAGGGTCTCGGTGATTCTTAATACCTAAAGGTTTTGTTCTTATTCTGACGGTTGTCGAGACAATTGCTATAAAAGAAACTACCACGAGGAGGGTCCCAGGTAATTCTTAATACCTAACGGTTTCGCTCTAACTCTCAAGGGTGTCGTCGTCGTTATGTTGTTATGTGGATATGTAGATATGTCGTTATGTGGTTTTGTGGTTATGTGTTTATGTCGCTATGTTGTTCTGTGGAGCAAGTGGTTATGTCGTAGTGTGGTTATGTGGTTGTGCCGCACTGTATTGCCGCACCTAGTTGCCGCACCTGGTTGCCGCACCTGTTAGTTAGCGATAGCGCGAGAACCCGACCACGGACCGGAATTATATTCATACTGTAAGAAACTATAATCTTTCCTCTTTGCGTGGATATACATAACTCTGCTCTATCACAAATATTAATGACATTTGTTTTGAGTTGAAGTGAACTCTACATTTACACTGTTGCCAAACCTTCCAAACTGCTCATGAAAAAGCACGTAAAAACATGTTGTCCGTGGCATCAGCATAACATTTGGTATCCGACTTGCTTTGTGGCTACTGTGAGGTCACTGGGTTGTACTAGATTATACATTACTAATAAAATATCCTTTAATGTGCCAACAAAATCTTGAATGCGAAGTACATTTAGCAACCATGGACAGGCGCGTGGTCCGATTTGACAATGAATTGGTTATTTGACAATGGGAGAACTCTATTGTTAATAATTTTAAAGAATTTATTGATTTTGAGACGGAAACAAAATTAACAAATTTAATAAGGGGTTAGCCTTTGTGAATTTTTTGGCGATAAATTCAACTGCACAACAGGGCGATTCTACAACTGCCCACGTGTACTCTATAGTTTGTTGTGATGATTGACAGTGACAGTTCCCGGTTTGGTTCATAAATAAGTAAGAAATCCGTACCCAAAGATCCCGCTTAAAGTAAAATAAACTTCCGTAAATCTGTCATTTTCTGTCTGATTTGACAGTAAATTGGTTATTTGACAATGGGAGAACTCTATTGTTAATAATTTTAAATAATATATTGATTTTAAGACGGACCCAAAATTAACAAATTTGTTAAGGGGTTAGCCTTTGTGAATATTTTGGCAAAAAATTCAACTGCACAACAGGGCGATTCTACTACTGCCTACGTCTACTGTATAGTTAGTCGTGATAATTGACTGTGACAGTTCCCGGTTTGGTTCATAAATAAGTAAGAAATCCGTACCCAAAGATCCCGCTCAAAGTTATTTAAACTTCCGTAAATCTGTCAATTTCTGTCCGATTTGACAATGAATTGGTTATTTGACAATAGGAGAACTCTATTGTTAATAATTTTAAATAATATATTGATTTTGAGACGGACCCAAAATTAACAAATTTGTTAAGGGGTTAGCCTTTGTGAATATTTTGGCAAAAAATTCAACTGCACAACAGGGCGATTCTACTACTGCCTACGTCTACTGTATAGTTAGTCGTGATAATTGACTGTGACAGTTCCCGGTTTGGTTCATAAATAAGTAAGAAATCCGTACCCAAAGATCCCGCTCAAAGTTAAATAAACTTCCGTAAATCTGTCAATTTTTGTCCGATTTGACACTGAATTGGTTATTTGACAATGAGAGAACTCCCTTGTTAATAATTTTGTAGAATATATTGATTTTGAGACGGACCCAAAATTAACAAATTTGTTAAGGGGTTAGCCTTTGTGAATTTTTTGGCGAAAAATTCAACTGCACAACAGGGCGATTCTACTACTGCACTCGTGTACTCTATAGTTAGTTGTGATGATTGACAGTGACAGTTCCCGGTTTGGTTCATAAATAAGTAAGAAATCCGTACCCAAAGATCCCGCTTAAAGTAAAATAAACTTCCGTAAATCTGTCAATTTCTGTCTGATTTGACAGTAAATTGGTTATTTGACAATGGGAGAACTCTATTGTTAATAATTTTAAATAATATATTGATTTTGAGACGGACCCAAAATTAACAAATTTGTTAAGGGGTTAGCTTTGTGAATATTTTGGCAAAAAATTCAACTGCACAACAGGGCGATTCTACTACTGCCTACGTCTACTGTATAGTTAGTCGTGATAATTGACAGTGACAGTTCCCGGTTTTGTTCATAAATAAGTAAGAAATCCGTACCCAAAGATCCCGCTCAAAGTTAAATAACTTCCGTAAATCTGTCAATTTCTGTCCGATTTGACAATGAATTGGTTATTTGACAATGAGAGAACTCCCTTGTTAATAATTTTGTAGAATATATTGATTTTGAGACGGACCCAAAATTAACAAATTTGTTAAGGGGTTAGCCTTTGTGAATTTTTTGGCGAAAAATTTCAACTGCACAACAGGGGCGATTCTACTACTGCACACGTGTACTCTATAGTTAGTCGTGATGATGACAGTGACAGTTCTCGGTTTGTGTTCATAAATAAGTAAGAAATCCGTACCCAAAGATCCCGCTCAAAGTTAAATAAACTTCCGTAAATCTGTCAATTTCTGTCCGATTTGACAATGAATTGGTTATTTGACAATAAGAGAACTCCCTTGTAAATAATTTTGTAGAATATATTGATTTGAGACGGACCCAAAATTAACAAATTTGTTAAGGGGTTAGCCTTTGTGAATTTTTTAGCGAAAATTAAAATGCACAACAGGGCGATTCTACTACTGCACACGTGTTTCTATAGTTGGGTCGTGATGATTGACAGTGCAGTTCCCGGTTTGGTTCAAAATAAAAAAAATCTTCCCCAAAGACCCGCTTAAAAGTAAAATAAACTTCCGTAAATCTGTCTTTTTTCTGCCCTAAATTTGACAGAAATTGGGTTATTTGACAAGGGGAGAACTCTATTTTTAAAAATTTTTAAAAAGAATATATTGATTTTGAGACGGTCCCAAAATTAACATTTGTTAAGGGGTTACCCTTTTGGGGAATTTTTTTGGGGGAAAAATTCAATGCACAACAGGGCGATTTACTACTGCCCACGTGTACTCTATATTTAGTTGTGATGATTGAAAAGTAAATTTTTCCCGGGGGTTTTTGGTTCAAAATAAGAAACAAAACCCGTCCCCAATTTTCCTCTCAAATTTAAATAAAAACTTCCGAAAATCTGTTTTTTTTTCCCCTGTCCGATTTGCAATTTTTGGGTTTTTGACAATAGGAGAACTTTATTGTTAAAATTTTTTAAAAGAATTTTTTTGTTTTGAGAGGGCCCCAAAAAATTTAAAAAAATTTTGATAAGGGGTTAGCCCTTTGTGAATTTTTTGGCAAAAATTAAACTGCAAAAACAGGGCGATTCTACTACTGCCCAGGGGTTTTTTTTTTAAACTCTATAGTTAGTTTGTGATGATTGACAGTGACATTTCCCCGGGTTTTGGTTTCCCAAAATGAGTAAAAACCCGGACCAAAAGTTCCCGCTTAAAGTTAAAAAAACCCTTCCTTTAAATCTGCCCAATTTCTCCCGATTTGAAAAAGGGAATTTTGGTTATTTGACAAGGGGGTGAACTTTTTGTTAATAATTTTAAATAATATATTAAATTTTGAGAGGGAAACCCAAAATTAAAAAATTTTGGGTTAAAGGGGTTAGCCTTTGTGAATATTTTGGAAAAAAATTTCCCAACTGAAAAACCCGGGCGATTCTACAAATGCCTACGTCTACTGTAAAGTTAGCCCGTGATAATTGACTGTGACATTTTCCCGGGTTTTGGGTTTTCAAAAATAAGTAAAAAATCCGTCCCCAAAAAAGATCCCGTTTAAAAGTTAAAAAAATTTCCCTTTAAAATCTGTTTTTTTCCTGTCCGTTTGACATAAATTTGGGGGGGTTTTTGCCCAATGAGAGAACCCCCTTTGTTAAAAATTTTTGTAGAAATTTTGATTTTGAGAGGGAAACCCAAAATTAACAAATTTTTTAAAGGGGGGTTAGCCTTTGTTTTTTTTTGGGCAAAAAATTTCAACTCCCACAACAGGGCGTTTTCCCTACACTGAAACTCTTTGTACTTATAGTTAGTCGTGATGATTGCCCAGTGACATTTCCCCGGGTTTGGGTTTCATAAATAAGAAAGAAATCCGTCCCCCAAAGATCCCGTCAAAATTAAATAAAAAAAAGGGTAAATCTGCCCAATTCTGTCCGTTTTTTTGGCAATTTTAAAAGGGGTTTGTTTTTTGACAATGGGAAAAACTCTATTGTTAAAATTTTAAAGAATTTATTAAATTTTGAGAGGGAAAAAAAAAAATTACAAAATTAAAAAGGGGGTTAGCCTTTGTAAAATTTTTTGGCGAAAAAATTCAATTTGCACAACAGGGCAAATTTCTCAACTGCCCACTGAAATTTTATATTTTAGTTGTGATGAGGACAGTGACATTTTTCCCGGGTTTTGGTTCATAAAATAAAAAACCCGTCCCCAAAAGACCCGGCTTAAAGTAAAAAAAACTTCCTTTAAATCTTTTCTTTTCTTTGATTTGACAGAAAATTTGGGTTATTTGAAAATGGGAAAAACTCTTTTGTTAATAATTTTTTAAAAAATATTTTTGATTTTGAGAGGGCCCCAAAAAATTAACAAATTTTTTTAAAAGGGGTTACCCTTTTGGGGAATATTTTGGAAAAAAATTAAAACCTGCACAACAGGGCGTTTCTACTACGGGCCTACGTCTACTGTATAGTTATTTCGTGAAAATTGACGTAAATTTTTTTCCCGGGTTTGGTTTCATAAATAATTTAAGAAATTCGTCCCCAAAAAGACCCCCGCCCCAATTTTAAATAAACTTCCGTAAACTGTCAATTTCTGCCGTTTTTGACAATGAATTGGTTATTGACAAATGAGAGAACCCCCTTTTAAAAATTTTTGTAGAATTATTGTTTTGGGAGAGGGACCCAAAAAATTAAAAAATTTTTTGGGAAAGGGGGTTTTGCCTTTGTAAATTTTTTGGCAAAAAATTAAAACGGGCACAACAGGGCGATTCTACAAAAAACCCCCCCAAAAAAAAACCTTTACTCTATAGTTGGGTCGTGATGTTTGACGGGTGCAGTTCCCGGTTTTTTGGTTCATAAAAAAGTAAAAAAATCCGTCCCCAAAGACCCCGCCAAATTAAAATTTAAACTTCCGAAAAATCTGTCAATTTCGTCTGATTTGACAGAAAATTGGTTATTTAAACAAGGGGAGAACTCTATTTTAAAAAATTTTAAAAAATAAATTGATTTTGGGGAAGGGCCCCAAAAATTAAAAAATTTTTTAAAAGGGGGTTTTACCCTTTGTAAATTTTTTTGGGGAAAAAATTTTCCCCTGCACAACAGGGGATTTTATTTACGGGCCCCACGTTTTCTCTATAGTTAGTTGTGATGATTGTCAGTGACAGTTCCCGGTTTGGTTCATAAAAAAAGTAAGAAATCCGAAACCCCAAATTTTCCCTCTCAAATTTAAAAAAAACTTCCGTAAATTGTCAATTTCTGCCCGTTTTGACAATAAATTTGGGTTATTTGAAAAGGGGAAATTTAACCCTCTATTGTTAATAATTTAAAAAAATTTATTGTTTTTTGGGGACGGCCCCAAAATTAAAAAATTTTTGAAAAGGGGGTTAGCTTTGTAAATTTTTTGGGGAAAAAAATTTTTCAACCCCACAACAGGGCGATTCTCCCCTACTGCCCACGTCTACTCATATTTTTAGTGTGATGTTGACGTGACATTTTTCCCGGGTTTGGTTCAAAAAATGAGTAAGAAACCCGTCCCCAAAGTTTCCCGTTTTAAATTTTAAATAAATTTCCCTTTTTAAATCTGTCAATTTCTGTCCGATTTGAAAATAAATTTGGGTTTATTTGACAAGGGGGAAAAACCTATTGTTAATAATTTTAAAGAATATTTTGATTTTGAGATGGCCCCAAAATTAAAAATTTGTTTAAGGGGTTACCCTTTTGTTTTTTTTTTGGAAAAAAATTCTACTGCAAACAGGGCATTCTACTACTCCCCAAACGTTACTCTATAGTTATTCGTGATGTTTAAACAGTGACATTTCCCCCCGGTTTGGTTCAAAAATGGGGGGTAAGAAATCCGTCCCCAAAAAGATCCCGTTTAAAGTTTTTTAAAAATTCCGTAAATCTGTCAATTTCGGTCCAAATTTGACAAGAATTTGGTTATTTGAAAATTTGGCGGGGAACTTATTTTTAATAATTTTAAATAATAAATTGTTTTTGAGACGGCCCAAAAATTAACAAATTTTTTAAAGGGGGGTTAGCCTTTGTAAATTTTTTTGGAAAAAATTTAAACTCCCACAACGGGGCGTTTCTCTACTGCCTACGTCTACTGATATTTAAAGGTCGGTTTAATTTGACTGTGACATTTCCCCCGGTTTGGGTTTCATAAATAAGTAAAAAACCCGTCCCCAAAGATCCCGCTCAAAGAAATTAAAATTTCCGAAAATCGGGTCAATTTCTGTCCGATTTGACATAAATTTGGTTATTTAAAAATTTAGAAAAACCCCCTTTTTAAAATTTTGTAGAATATATTGATTTTGAGAGGGAAACCAAAAATTAAAACAAATTTTTTAAAGGGGGTTTTGCCTTTGTGAATTTTTTGGCAAAAAATTTAAAATACACAACAGGGCGATTCTACTACTGCACTCGTGTCCCTTTTAAGTTGGGCCCTGAAATTGACAGGACTTTCCCCGGGGTTTTTTTTCCCTAAAAAAGGTAAGAAATCCGTCCCCAAAAGACCCCGCTCAAATTTTAAAAAAATTTCCCGTAAACCCTGTAAATTTTTCGGGGTCCAAATTTTGACAATGAATTGGTTATTTCCCAAAGGGGAGAATCTATTTTAAAAATTTTTAAAGAATTTATTGTTTTGAACAAAACCCAAAATTAAAAAAATTTTTTGAAAAGGGGTTTTGGGGCCCTTTTGTGATTTTTTTTGGGCGATAAATTCAACTGCACAACGGGGCGATTCTAAAAAACTCCCCACGTGTTCTATATTTTAGTTTTTTAAATGATTACAGTGACATTTCCCCGGGTTTTGTTTCATAAATAAGAAGAAATATGTACCCAAAAAACCCCCGCTAAAAATTTAAATAAACACCTTTAAAATCTGTCAATTTTTTTCCCGTTTTTGACAATAAATTTGGGGTTTTTTTTGAAAATTTGGAAAAAATCAAATTTTTAAATTTAATTTTAAAAAAAATTTATTGATTTTGAGACGGCCCAAAAAAATTTAAAAAAATTTGTAAGGGGTTAGTTTTTTGTAAATTTTTGGGCCCGAAAAATTTCCCAACTCCAAAACCAGGGGATTTTCTCAATGCCCACGTGTATCTTAGTTAGTTGTGAGATTAAACAGTGACATTTTCCCGGGTTTTGGGCATAAAAAAAGTAAAAAACCCGTCCCCAAAAGATCCGTTTAAAAGTAAAAAAAACTTCCGAATCTGTAAATTTCCCTGTCTGTTTGACAGAAAAATTGGTTTTATTTGACAAGGGGAAAACCCTCTATTGTTAATAATTTTAAATAATATTTTTTTTTTTGGGGAGAGGGAAACCCAAAATAACAAATTTTAAGGGGTTAGTTTTTTGGGGAATATTTTGGAAAAAAATTTCAAATGAAACAACAGGGCGATTCTCCAAATCCCTACGTCTCGTTAGTTAGTCTGATTTTTTGACAGTACATTTCCCGGGTTTTTTGGTTTTCATAAATAATAAAAAACCCCGTCCCCAAAGTTTCCCGCTCAAAGTTAAATATATTTCCCGGGTAAATTTTGTCAATTTTTTTCCCCGATTTAAAATGAATTGGTTATTTGACAATGAAAAGAACCCCCTTTTTTAAAAATTTTTTGTAGAATATATTGATTTTGGGGAGGGCCCCAAAATTAAAAAAATTTGTTAAGGGGTTACCCTTTTTGTAAATTTTTGGGGGGGAAAAATTAACTGCACAACAGGGCGTTTCCCTACTACGGGGCCCACGGGGTACTCTATATTTTATTTGAGGGATTGACAGTGACGGGTTCCCGGTTTGGTTCATAAATAAAAAGAAACCCGTACCCAAATTTTCCCTTTCTAAAATTTAAATAAACTTCCGTAAATCTGTCAAATTTCTGTCCGTTTTGGGGACAATGAATTGGTTATTTGAAAATGGGATAACTCTATTTTTTAATAATTTTAAAAGAATTTTTTGATTTTGAGACGGCCCCAAAAATTAAAAAAATTTGAAAAGGGGTTTTTTAAAGCCTTTGTAAAATTTTTTGGCAAAAAATTCAACTGACCCAAAAGGGGAAAATTCTACTACTGCCCACGTCTACTCTATATTTAGTCGTGATTATTGAATGACATTTCCCCGGGTTTGGGTTCAAAAATTTGAGTAAGAAATCCGTCCCCAAAGACCCCGTTTAAAAGTTAAATAAATTCCGAAAAATCTGTAAATTTTGTCCGATTTAAACAATAAATTTGGTTTTTTGGGAAAATGGAGAATTATTGTTAATAATTTTAAAGAATATTTGATTTTGAAAAGGGACCCAAAATTAAAAAATTTTGGGAAAAGGGGGTTACCCTTTTGTAAATTTTTTTTGGAAAAAAAATTTCTCTGAAACAACAGGGCTTTTCTACTACTGCCCACGTCTACTTTATTTGTCGGATGATTGCCCAGTGACATTTCCCCGGGTTTTTGGTTCATAAATGGAAAGAAAATCCGTCCCCAAAAGGGAAAGCTTAAAATTAAATAAACTTCCGAAAATCTGCCCAATTTCTGTCCGATTTGAAAATAAAGGGAAATTTGACAATGGGAGAATTTCTTTTTTTTTAAAATTCTTAAAAATTTTTGATTTTGGGAAAAGGGCCCCAAAAATTAACAAATTTGATAAGGGGTTAGCCTTTGTAAAATTTTTTTTGAAAAAAAATTAAACTGCACAACGGGGGCGTTTTTCCTTTGCCCACGTGACTCTATATTAGTTTTGTGTTTGACAGTGACGGCCCCGGTTTTTTGGTTCAAAAAAAGGAAAAAATCCGTCCCCAAAGATCCCCCCTCAAATTTAAAAATATATTTTTCCGTAAATCTGTAAAATTTCGGGTCCGTTTTTAAAAATAAATTGGGTTATTTAAAAATGAGGGGGAACCCCCTTTTTAAAAATTTTTGGGTAAATATATTGATTTTGAGACGGCCCAAAAAATTAACAAATTTTTTAAGGGGGGTTAGCCTTTGTAAATTTTTTTGGCAAAAAATTAACTGAACAACAGGGCTTTTTTCTACTATGCACATTTGTACTCTTTTAGTTAGCCCGTGATGAGGGGCCCAGTGCCCAGTTCTCGGTTTGGTTCATAAATAAGTAAAAAAAACCCTTTCCCCAAAAAAAGACCCGCTAAAAGTTAAATAAATTTCCCCCCGAAAAATCGGCAATTTCTGTCCGATTTGACAATGAATTGGTTTTTGACAAAAAGGGAAAACTCCCTTGTAAAAAAATTTTGTAAAATTTATATTGTTTTTGGACGGCCCCAAAAATTAACAAATTTTTTAAAGGGGGTTACCCTTTTGGGGAAATTTTTTAGCAAAAAAATTCAACTGCAAAACAGGGCGATTTTACTACGGGCACTCGTGAAACCCCTATAGTTAGTCGTGATGATTGCAGTGACATTTTCCCGGTTTTTTCAAAAAATAAGTAAGAAATGTACCCAAAGACCCCGCTCAAAGTTAAATAAATTTTCCGTAAATCTGTAAATTTTTGCCCCGATTTGAAAATGAATTGGTTATTTGACAATGGAAAAAACTCTATTTTTAAATAATTTTAAAGAATTTTTTGATTTTGAAAACGGCCCCAAAAATTTAAAACAAATTTGATAAGGGGTAAGTTTTTTGGTAAAAATTTTTTTTGGCAAATAAATTAAACTGCACAACAGGGCGATTCTAAAAACTCCCCCACGTTTTACTCTATAGTTTTTTGGGTTAAATGTTTGACAGTGACATTTCCCCCCCCCCCCCCGGTTTGGTTCATAAAAAAAGGAAAAAAATCCGTACCCAAAGATCCCCCCTTAAAGTAAAATAAACTTCCGTAAATCTTTTCAATTTTGTCTGATTTGACAGAAAATTTGGGGGGGTTTTTGAAAATGGGAGAACTCTATTGTTATTAATTTTAAATAATATATTGTTTTTTGGGGAGGGACCCAAATTAACAAATTTTTAAAGGGGGTTAGTTTTGTAAATTTTTTTTGGAAAAAAATTCAACTGCACAAAGTTCGATTCTACTACTGCCTACGTCTACTGTTAGTTAGTGGATAATTGACAGGGGACTTTTCCCGGTTTTGTTCATAAATAAGTAAGAAATCCGTCCCCCAAAGATCCCGCTCAAATTTAAATATACTTCCGTAAATCTGTAAATTTTCTGTCCGATTTGACAATAAATTTGGGTTTTTTTGCCCCAATGAGAGAACCCCCTTTTTAAAAATTTTTTGTGGGCAAATATTTGATTTTGAGACGCCCCCAAAAAATTAAAAAATTTTTTTTGGGGGGTTACCCTTTTGTAAATTTTTTTTGGCGAAAAATTCAACTGAAACAAAAAGGGGGGTTTCCCTACTACTGCAACGTGTACTCTATAGTTTAGTCGTGATGATTGACAGTGACGTTCTGGGTTTTGGTTTCCCTAAATAAGAAAAGAAATCCGTACCCAAAGACCCCGCTAAAAGGTTAAAAAAAAACTTCCGTAAATTTTGTAAAATTTCTGTGTTTTGACAATAAATTTTTTTTTATTTGAAAATAAAAATGGGAGAACCTAATTGTTAATAAATTTTAAAGAATATATTAGATTTTGAGACGACCCAAAATTAACAATTTGTTAAGAGGGGTTTAGCCTTTGTGAATTTTTTGGGGAAAATTCAACTGCCCAACAGGGCGTTCTACTACTGCCCACGTGTACTCTATAGTTAGTTGGTGGATGATTGACAGTGAACAGTTCCCGGTTTGGTTCTAAATAAGTAAGACATCCGTACCCCAAATATTCCTCCTCAAATTTAAAGAACTTCCGTAAATCTGTCATTTTTTCTGTCCGATTTGACAATGAATTGGTTATTTGACAATGAGGAGAACTTTATTGTTAATAATTTTTTTAAGAGTATTATTTGATTTTGAACGGACCCAAAATTTACAAATTTGATAGGGGTTAGCCTTTTGTGAATTTTTTGGCAAAAAATTCAACTGCACAACATGGCGATCTACTACTACTTCTACTACTGGCCCACGTGTAACTCTATAGTTAGTTTGTGATGATTGACAGTGACCAAACAAAGTTTTATAACACAAAAGTATCTATGGTTTATAATAAGTAAGAAATCCGTACCCAAGATCCCCGCTAAAGTAAAATAAACTTCCCGTCCAATCTGTCACACAATAAACTATACTGTCTGATTTTTTACAGTCAAATTGGTTTATTTGCAAGGTGGACAGAAAACATCACATTTTGTTATAATTTTAAAGAATAAATTGGATTTTGAGACGGACCCAAAATTTAACAAATTTGTTAATGGGGTTAGCCTTTGTGAATTTTTTTTGGGGAAAAAATTCACTGCACAACAGGCATTCTACTACTGCCCACGTGTACTCTATAAGTTAGTTGTGATGATTGACAGTGACAGTTTCCCGTTTTGGTTCATAATAAGTAAGAACTCCTACCAAATATTTCCTCTCAAATTTAAATAACTTCCGTAAATCTGTCAATTTCTGCCCGAATTTTGACAATGAAATTGGTTTTTTGACAATGGGATAACTCTATTGTTAATATTTAAAAGCATTTATTGGATTTTGAGACGGACCCAAATTAACAAATTTGATAAGGGGTTAGCCCTTGTGAATTTTTTGCAAAAAAAAAAAATTTTCAACTCACAACAGGGCGATTCTACTACTGCACCCGCGTCTCTCTATAGTTAGTAGTAATTATTGACAGTGACAGTTCCCGGGTTTGGTTCATAAATAGTAAGATCCGTACCAAAGATCCCGATTAAAGTTAAATAAACTTCCGTAAATTCTGTCAATTTCTGTCGCGATTTGACAATGAATTGGGTTCTTTGACAATGGTAGAACTCATATTTGTTAATAATTTTAATGAATATAGTGATTTTTTAGATGGACCCAAATTAACAAATTTGATCGGGGTTAGCCTTTGTGAATTTTTTGGCAAAAAATTCTACTGCACAACAGGGGATCTACTACTGCCCACGTCTACTCTATAGGTTAGTCGTGATGATTACAGTGACGTTTTCCCGGTTTGGTTTCATAACTGATAAGAAATCCCGTACCCAAAGATCCCCGCTTAAATTAAATAAACTTTTTCCGTAAATCTTCAATTTCTGTCAGCGATTTGCAATGAATTGGTTTCTTTGACCAATGGGAAACTCTATTTTTTATAATTCTTAAGAATTTATTGATTTTGAGACGGACCCAAAATTAACAATTTGATAGGGGTTATAGCCTTTGTGAATTTTTTGCAAAAAATTCAAACTGCAACAACAGGGCGATTCTCTTCTGCCCACGTGTACTCTATAGGTTAGTTGTGACTGATTGACAGTGACAGTTCCCGGGTTTGGTTCATAATGAGTAAGAAAATCCGTACCCAAAGTCCCGCTTAAAGTTATTTAACCTTCCGTAAATCTGTGCAATTTCTGTCCGATTTGACAATGAATTGTTATTTGCCAAACTGGGAGAACTCTATTGTTATAATTTTAAAATAATAAATCATTTTGAGACGGCTCAAAATTAATACAAATTTGTTAAAGAGGGTTGCCTTTGTGAATTTTTTGGCAAATAATTCAACTGCACAACACGCCGATTCCTACTACTGCCTACGTCTACTGTATAGTTTAGTCGTGATAATTGACTGTGACAGTTTTCCCGTTTGGTTCATAATAAGTAAGAATCCTTAACCCAAGATCCACGCCTTACAGTAAAATAAACTTCATATAAATCTGATACCAAAAAAAATTAAAAAAAAAATATCTGTCTGTTTGACAGTAATTGTTATTGACAATGGGAGAACTCTATTGTTAATAATTTTAAATAATTATTGATTATGAGAACGGACCCAAAATTAACAAAATTTGTAAGGGGTTAGCCTTTGTGATTTTTTGGGCGAAATTCAACTGCACAACAGGGGCGATTCTCTACTGCACACAGTGTACTCATAGTTAGTCGTGAATGATTGACAGTGACAGTCCCTGGTTTTTGGTTCATAAATAAGTAAGAATCCGTACCCAAAGATCCCGCCTCAAAGTTAAATAAACTTCCGTAAAGTCTGTCCAATTTCTTGTCCGATTTGACAATGATTGTTATTTGACATAGAGAACTCCCGTGTTAATATTTTTGTAGAATATATTGGATTTTGAGACGGACCCAAAATTAACAAATTTGTTAAGGGGTTTAGCCTTTGGTGAATTTTTTGGGCGAAAATTTCACTGCACAACAGGGGCGATTCTACTACGCCACGTGTGCTCTATAGTTAGTCGTGATGATTGACAGTGACGTTTCCCGGTTTGGTTTATAAATAAAGTAAGAAATCCCGTACCCAAAGATCCCGCTTAAAGTAAAATCAAACTTCCGAATCTGTCAATTTCTGTCTGGATTGTGACAGTAAATTGGTTTATTTGACAATGGGAGAACTCTATTGTTAATAATTTTAAAGAATAAATTGGATTTTGAGACGGACCCAAAATTAAGCAAATTTGGTGTAGGGGTTGCCTTTTGTGAATTTTTTGGGGAAAAATTCAACTGCAACAACCAGGGCGATTCTACTACTTACTCCACGTGTACTCTATAGTTTAGTTGTGATGTTGACAGTGACGTTCCCGGTTTGGTTCATTAAATAAGTAAGAATCCGTACCCAAATTTCCTCCTCAAATTTTAACATAAACTTCCGTAAATCCTGTCATTTCTGTCCGATTTGTGACAATGAATTGGTTATTGACAATGGGCATAACCTATTGTTATAATTTAAAAGAAGTTATGGATTTTGAGGGGGGAACGGACCCCCAAAAATTAACAAATTTGATAAGGGGTTAGCCTTTGTGAATTTTTTGGCAAAAATTCAAAAAAATTCAATGCACAACAGTGCGATTCTAAACTACTGACCACTTCTACTCTTATTAGTCGTGATGATTGAACAGTGCCAGTTCCCGGTTGGTTCATAAATGCGTAAGACATCCGTACCCAGAGATCCCGCTTAAAGTTTAAATAAACTTCCGTAATCTGTCAATTTTCTGTCCGATTTGACAATGAATTGGTTATTTGACAATGGGAGAACTCTATTGTTAATAATTTTAAAGAATATATTATTGAGATGACCCAGAAATTAACAAATTTGAAAAGGGGTTCGCCTTTGTGAATTTTTTGGCAAAAATTCTACTGCACAACAGGGCGATTCTAACTACTGCCCACGTCTACTCTATAGTTAGTCGTGATGGATTGACAGTGACAGTTCCCGGTTTTGGTTCATAAATGAGTAAGAAATCCGTACCCAAAGATCCCCAGCTTAAAATTAAATAAACTTCCGTAAATCTGCAATTTCTGTCCGATTTGACAATGAATTGGTTATTTGACAATGGGAGAACTCTATTGTTTATAATTTTTAAGACTTTATTGATTTTGAGACTGACCCAAAGTTTACAAATTTGATAAGGGGTTAGCCTTTGTGAATTTTTTTCAAAACAATTCAACTGCACACAGGGCGATCTTCTTCTGCCCACGTGTACTCTATAGTTTGTTTGTGATTGATTGACAGTGACAGTTTCCCGTTTTGGTTTCATAAATGAGTACGAATCGTACCCAAAGTTCCCGCTTAAAGTTATTTAAAACTTCCGTAAATCTGTCCAATTTCTGTCCGATTTGACAATGAATTGGTTATTTGATGGACAATGTGAGAAACTCTATTGTACTAATTTAAAATAATAAATTGATTTGAGACGGACCCAAAATTAACAAATTTGTTAAGGGGTTAGCCTTTGTGAATATTTTGGCATAAAATTCAACTGCACAACAGGGCGATTCTACTACTGCCTACGTCTACTGTAAAGTTAGTCGTGATAATTGACTGTGACAGTTCCCGGTTTGGTTCATAAATAAGTAAGAAATCCGTACCCAAAGATCCCGCTCAAAGTTAAATAAACTTCCGTAAATCTGTCAATTTCTGTCCGATTTGACACTGAATTGGTTATTTGACAATGAGAGAACTCCCTTGTTAATAATTTTGTAGAATATATTGATTTTGAGACGGACCCAAAATTAACAAATTTGTTAAGGGGTTAGCCTTTGTGAATTTTTTGGCGAAAAGTTCAACTGCACAACAGGGCGATTCTACTACTGCACTCGTGTACTCTATAGTAAGTCGTGATGATTGACAGTGACAGTTCCCGGTTTGTTTCATAAATAAGTAAGAAATCCGTACCCAAAGATCCCGCTCAAAGTTAAATAAACTTCCGTAAATCTGTCAATTTCTGTCCGATTTGACAACGAATTGGTTATTTGACAATGGGAGAACTCTATTGTTAATAATTTTAATGAATTTATTGATTTTGAGACGGACCCAAAATTAACAAATTTGTTAAGGGGTTAGCTTTGTGAATATTTTGGCAAAAAATTCAACTGCACAACAGGGCGATTCTACTACTGCCTACGTCTACTGTATAGTTAGTCGTGATAATTGACAGTGACAGTTCCCGGTTTTGTTCATAAATAAGTAAGAAATCCGTACCCAAAGATCCCGCTCAAAGTTAAATAAACTTCCGTAAATCTGTCAATTTCTGTCCGATTTGACAATGAATTGGTTATTTGACAATGAGAGAACTCCCTTGTTAATAATTTTGTAGAATATATTGATTTTGAGACGGACCTAAATTTTTTGGCGAAAAATTCAACTGCACAACAGGGCGATTCTACTACTGCACACGTGTACTCTATAGTTAGTCGTGATGATTGACAGTGACAGTTCCCGGTTTGGTTCATAAATAAGTAAGAAATCGGTACCCAAAGATCCCGCTTGAAGTAAAATAAACTTCCGTAAATCTGTCAATTTCTGTCTGATTTGACAGTAAATTGGTTATTTGACAATGGGAGAACTCTATTGTTAATAATTTTAAAGAATATATTGATTTTGAGACGGACCCAAAATTAACAAATTTGTTAAGGGGTTAGCCTTTGTGAATTTTTTGGGGAAAAATTCAACTGCACAACAGGGCGATTCTACTACTGCCCACGTGTACTCTATAGTTAGTTGTGATGATTGACAGTGACAGTTCCCGGTTTGGTTCATAAATAAGTAAGAAATCCGTATCAAATATTCCTCTCAAATTTAAATAAACTTCCGTAAATCTGTCAATTTCTGTCCGATTTGACAATGAATTGGTTATTTGACAATATGAGAACTTTATTGTTAATAATTTTTAAGAATTAATTGATTTTGAGACGGACCCAAAATTAACAAATTTGATAAGGGGTTAGCCTTTGTGAATTTTTTGGCAAAAAATTCAACTGCACAACAGGGCGATTCTACTTCTGCCCACGTGTACTCTATAGTTAGTTGTGATGATTGACAGTGACAGTTCCCGGTTTGGTTCATAAATGAGTAAGAAATCCGTACCCAAAGTTCCCGCTTAAAGTTATTTAAACTTCCGTAAATCTGTCAATTTCTGTCCGATTTGACAATGAATTGGTTATTTGACAATGGGAGAACTCATTGTTAATAATTTTAAAATAATATATTGATTTTGAGACGGACCCAAAATTAACAAATTTGTTAAGGGGTTTAGCCTTTGTGAATATTTTGGCAAAAAATTCAACTGAAAAACAGGGCGTTTTTACTACTCCCTCTTTACTTATTTTAAAATTTTCGTGATAATGACGGGGACATTCCCGGTTGGGTTTCATAAATAAGTAAGAAATCCGACCCAAAACCCCCGTAAAATTTAAAAATAAATTTCCCGAAAAATCTGCAATTTCTGTCCGTTTTGACACAAATTTGGTTTTTTGACAAGGGAGAACTTTTGTTAAAAATTTTTTAAAAATTTATGATTTTGAGACGGCCCCAAAAATTAAACAAATTTGTTAAGGGTTAGCCTTTGGGGAATTTTTTTGGCGAAAATTAAAAACTGCCCCAACAGGGGGGATTCTACAATGCCCCCGGGTATTTATATTTAATTTGTGATAAATTGACAGTGACGGGTTCCGGTTTGGGTTTCAAAAAATAAGTAAGAAATCCGTCCCCAAAAAATTTTCCCCTAAAATTTAAAATAAACTTCCGAAAATTGTCAATTTCTGTCCGATTTGACAAAAATTTGGGTTTTTTGACAAAGGGGAACTTTATTTTTAAATTAATTTTAAAAAAATTTTATTGTTTTTGAGCCCGGCCCCCAAAATAAAAAATTTTTGAAAAGGGGGTTACCCTTTGTAAATTTTTTTGGCAAAAATTCAACTGCACAAAAGGGCGATTCTACAAACTCCCCACTTTGTATTCTATATTTAGTTGTGAGGGATTGCCCAGTGACATTTCCCCGGGTTTGGTTCAAAAATTTAAGTAAGAAACCCGAAATTCCCCCAAAAAAAGTTTTTCCCGCCTTTAAAGTTTATTTAAAAACTTTTTTTAAATTTTTGTAATTTTTGGGGCCCCAAAAATTAAAAAATTGAAAGGGGTTAGCCGGGGGAATTTTTAAAAAATTTAAATAAAAGGGATTTAACGGCCCAAAAATTAAAAATTTGTTAAGGGGTTCCCTTTGGGTTAAAAAATTTGGAAAAAATGTCCAAATTCCCCAAAAGGGGATTTAAAACCCGGGAAATGTTTTTTTTGCCCTTTTAAATAATTTGGGTTTTTTGTGGGGAAAATTTCCCCTTTGGGTTAATAAAAAAAAATTAAGAAACCCTTAACCCAAAGATTGCCAATTTTTTTAAAAAACCTTTTTAAACGGCATTTCTTCCAGACACTGAATTGGTTATTTGGGCCCGGGAATTCCCTTGGGTTAAAAAAATTTTTTAAGTAAGAAACCGACCCAAAATTAAAAATTTGTTAAAAAAACCCTTTTGAAATTTTTGGGAAAAATTTTTTTTCAAGAAAACCCTTTAATAATTTGAAAATATATTTTTTTGGCGGGAAAATTAAAAAAGTGAAGGGGTTCCCTTTTGGTTTTTTGGGAAAAATTTCCGGCCCAAAAAGGGGTTTCCTTTTGGGAAATTTTAAAAAACTCAAAAATTTTTTTCTGTGATTGACAGTAAAGGTTTTGGGGGGAAAAAAGTAAATTTAAAAGATTTTAAATTTAACAACCCAAAATTTAAAAAATTTTGTTAAGGGAAAAAATTTGGTTTTTTTGGGGGGAAAACCCTTTTTTTAAATTTTTAAAAGGGGTATTTTTTTTACCCCCGGACCAAAATTAAAATTTTTTTTTTTTTTTTTTTTTCCCTTTTTTTTTTTCTTTTTTGGGGATGTTTGGGACAGTGACAGCCCCGGGTTTTGGTTCATAAATAAGTAAGAAACCGTATCAATTTTCCCTTTTCAAATTTAAATAAATTTCCGTAAATCTGTCAATTTTTTTTTTCCCGTTTTTTTTTTTGGGGGGGACAAAAATTTGGAATTTTGACAATTTTGGGGAACTTTTTGTTAAAATTTTTTAAAAATTTAATTTGTTTTTGGGGACGGCCCCAAAAATTAACAAATTTGAAAAGGGGGTTACCCTTTTGGGGTTGTTTTTTTGGCAAAAAATTCAACTGCAAACAGGGCGATTCTACTTTTGCCCACGTGTACTTATAGTTAGTTGTGATGTTGACGGGGCATTTCCCCGGTTTTGGGTTTCCATAAATGAAAAGAAATCCGCCCCCCAAAAAGTTCCGCTTAAAGTTTTTTTAAACTTCCGAAAAATCGTCAATTTCTGTCCGATTTGACAATAAATTTGGGTATTGACAAGGGTGACCTCATTTTTAATAATTTAAATAATATATTGATTTTGAGACGGCCCCAAAATTAAAAAATTTTTTAAAGGGGGTTACCCTTTGTGAATATTTTGGAAAAAAATTTAAACTGCAAAAACAGGGCGATTTTTAACTGCCTACGTCTACTGTAAAGTTGGGTCGTGAAAATTTGACTTGACGTTCCGGTTTGGTTAAAAAAAGAAAGGGAAAAAATCCTTTCCCCAAAGGGATCCGCTAAAAAATTTAAATAAATTTCCGAAAAAATTTTGTAAATTTTCTGTCCGATTTGACACTGAATTGGTTTTTTGGACAATGGGGAGAACCCCCTTTGTTAAAAATTTTTGAGAATATATTGTTTTGGGGACGGCCCCAAAAAATTAACAAATTGTTAAGGGGTTACCCTTTGTAAATTTTTTTGGGGGAAAAATTTCAACTGCCAAACGGGCGTTTCACCTGCACTGGGTACCCTATAGTTAGTCGTGATGTTTGACAGTGACATTTCCCCGGGTTTTGGGGTTCAAAAATAAGTAAAAAAACCGTCCCCAAAGACCCCGCTAAAAGTTAAAAAACTTGAAAATCTTTTAAATTTTCTTTTCCGTTTTTGACAAGAATGGTTTTTTGACAAGGGGAGAAACCCCAATTGTTAATAATTTTAAAAAATTTATTGTTTTTGAGACGGAAAAAAAATTTAAAAAATTTTGGTTTTAAGGGGGTTTTAGCCTTTGTAAAATTTTTGGCGAAAAAATTCAACTGCACAAAGGGCGATTTATACTGCCCTTTCTACTGTTTTATTTAGTCGTGTTTTTTAATTTGGGACAGGGGACATTTCCCCGGTTTTTTGTTCATAAAAAGAAAGGGAAACCCGGGTCCCCAAAATTTTCCCCGCTTAAAGAAAAATAAACTTTCGAAAATCTGTAAATTTCTGTCTGATTTGCCCAGAAAATTTGGTTATTTGACAATGGGAAAACTCTATTGTTAAAAATTTTAAAAATAATATATTGTTTTTGAGGAGGGGACCCAAAATTAACAAATTTGTTGGGGGGTTAGCCTTTTAAATTTTTTGGCAAAAAATTCAACTGCACAACGGGGCGATTTATACTGCCTACGTCTACTTTTAATTTAGTCGTGATAATTGACTGGACATTTCCCCGGGTTTGGGTTTCCCAAAAATAAGTAAGAAATTTCCGTACCCAAAAAAATCCGCCAAATTTAAATAAATTTCCTTTAAATCTGTCAATTTCTGTCCGTTTTTGAACTGAAATGGTTTTTTAAACAATAAGAGAACCCCCTTGTTAATAATTTTGTAAAAATATATTGTTTTTGAGACGGCCCCAAAAATTTAAAACAAATTTGTTAAGGGGTTAGCCTTGGAATTTTTTGGGGGGGGAAAAAATTCAACTGCACAACAGGGCGTTTTTTACTACTGCACTCTTTGTACTCTATTTTAGCGTGATGATTGACAGGGAAAATTTTTCCCGGTTTTTTTAATAAAAAAGGGTAAGAAATCCTTTAACCCAAAGACCCCGCTCAAATTTAAAATTTAAACTTCCGAAAATCTGAAATTTTTCGGGTCCGTTTTGACAAAAAATTGGTTTTTTGAAATGGGAAAAACTTATTGTTAAAAATTTTTAAAAAAATTTTTGATTTTGAGACGGCCCCCAAAATTAAAAAATTTTTGATGGGGGGTTTAGCCTTGTGAATTTTTTGGCGAAAAAATTCAACTGCAAAAAACGGGGCGATTTTTTCAAACTCCCAAGTTACTCTATAGTTAGTTGTGATGTTTGACAGTGAAAATTTTCCCGGTTTGGTTCATAAATAAGTAAAAAAATTCCGTCCCCAAAAGATCCCGCTTAAAGTAAAATAAATTTCCGTAAATCTGTAAATTTTCTGTCGATTTGACAGTAAATTGTTTTGACAATGAGAGAACTCCCTTGTTAAAAATTTTTTGTAGAAAAAATTGTTTGAGACGGCCCCAAAAATTAAAAAATTTTGTTAAGGGGTTACCCCTTTGGGAATTTTTTGGCAAAAAAATTAAATTTTTTCCCCCCCACAACGGGGCGTTTTCTATTTACCCCACACTTTGTACTTATATTTAGTCGTGAGTTTGACAGTGACAGTTCTGGGTTTTGGGTTCCCTAAAAAGAAAAAAATTTCCGTCCCCAAAAGATCCCGAAAAAAATTTTAAAATTATTTCCGTAAAATTCTTTTCTTTTTCTGTCCGATTTGACAAGGGAATTTGGGTATTGGGACAATAAGGGGGAACCCCCTTGAAAAAAATTTTTGTAGAATATTTTGATTTTGAGACGGCCCCCAAATTTAAACCCAAATTTTTTAAAGGGGGTTACCCTTTTTGTGAATTTTTGGGCCCGAAAAATTAAAACTGCAAAAACAGGGCAAATTCTACTTTTTTGCACACGTGTATTTATAGTTGGGTCGTGAGAGGGACAGTGACATTTCCCCGGGTTTTGGGTTCATAAAAAAAAGAAAAGAAACCCGGTTTCCCCAAAGACCCCGCTTGAATTTAAAAAAAAACTTCCGTAAATCTGTAAAATTTCGTTGATTTGACAGAAATTGGTTATTTGAAAATGGGAGAACTCTATTGTTAATAATTTTAAAGAAAAAATTGATTTTGGGGGACGGCCCCAAAATTAAAAAATTTTTGGGGGGTTTGGGCCTTTTGGGGTAAATTTTTTTGGGGAAAAATTAAAACTGCACAACAGGGCGTTCTAACTACGGGCCCACGTGTACCTATAGTTAGTTGTGATGAGGACAGTGACAGTTCCCGGTTTGGTTCAAAAAATAAGTAAGAAATCCGTACCCAAATTTTCCCTCTAAAATTTAAATAAATTTCCGTAAAATCTGTAAATTTTCTGTCCGATTTGACAATGAATTAGTTTTTTGGAAAAATAGGAGAACTTTTTTGTTAAAATTTTTAAGAATTAATTGTTTTTGAGACGGAAAAAAAATTTAAAAAAATTTGAAAAGGGGGTTAGCCTTTGTAAATTTTTATGGCGAAAAATTAAACTGCCCCAAAGGGCGATTCTACTTTTTGCCCACGTTTTACTCTATAGTTAGTTGGATGTTTGACGGGTGACAGTTCCCGGTAGGGTTCTTTAAAGGGGTAAAAAAACCCCCGTCCCCAAATTTCCCGTTTAAAGTTTTTTAAACTTCCGAAAAATCTGTCAATTTCTGCCCGATTTGCCCAATAAATTGGTTTATTTGACAATGGTGAACTCTATTGTTAATAATTTTAAAATATATTGATTTTGAGACGGACCCAAAATTAACAAATTTGTTAAGGGGTTAGCCTTTGTGAATATTTTGGCAAAAAATTCAATGCACAACAGGGCGATTCTACTACTGCCTCGTCTACTGTAAAGTTAGTCGTGATAATTGACTGTGACAGTTCCCGGTTTGGTTCATAAATAAGTAAGCAAATCGTACCAAGTGATCCCGCTCAAAGTTAAATAAACTTCCGTAAATCTGTCAATTTCTGTCCGATTTGACACTGAATTGGTTATTTGACAATGATAGAACTCCCTTGTAATAATTTTGTAGAATTAATATTTTATTTGAGACGGACAAAATTAACAAATTGATAAGGGGTTAGCCTGTTGTGAATTTTCGGCGATAAATTACAACTGTGTCAAAAGGGGATTCTACAACTGCCCACGTGTACTCTAATAAGTTAGTTGTGATGATGATCAGTGACAGTTCCGGTTGGTTCATAAATAAGTAAGAAATCCGTACCCAAAGATCCCGCTTAAGTAAAATAAACTTCCGTAAATCTGTCAATTTCTGTCTGATTTGACAGTAAATTGGTTATTTGACAATGGGAGAACTCTATTGTTAATAATTTTAAATAATATATGATTTTGAGACGGACCCAAAATTAACAAATTTGTTAAGGGGTTAGCTTGTGAATATTTTGGCAAAAATTCAACTGCACAACAGGGCGATTCTACTAACTGCCTACGTCTACTGTAATAGTTAGTCGTGATAATTGACATTGACAGTTCCCGTTTTGGTTCATAAATAAGTAAGAAATCCGTACCCAAATATTCCTTCAAATTTAAATTAAACTTCCGTAAATCTGTCAATTTCTGTCCGATTTGACAATGAATGGATTATTTGACAATAGGAGAACTCTATTGTTAATAATTTTAGGAATTAATTGATTTGAGACGGACCCAAAATTAACAAATTCCATAAGGGGTTAGCCTTTGTGAATTTTTTGGCAAAAAATTCAACTGCACAACCAGGCGATTCTACTACTGTCCCACGTGTACTCTATAGTTAGTTGTGATGATTGACAGTGACAGTTCCGGTTTGGTTCATAAATGGAGTAAGAAATCCGTACCCAAATTTCACCGCTTAAAGTTATTTAAACTTCCGTAAATCTGTCAATTCTGTCCGATTTGACAATAATTGGTTATTTGACAATGGGTGAAACTCTATTTTATAATTTTAATATATATTGATTTGAGACGGACCCAAAATAACAAATTTGTTAAGGGGTTAAGCCTTTGAATATTTTGGCCAAAAATTCAACTGCAAACAGGGCAATTCTACTACTGCCTACGTCTACTGTAAAGTTAGTCGTGATAATTGACTGTGACAGTTCCCGGTTTGGTTCATAAATAAGTAAGAAATCCGTACCCAAAGATCCCGCTCAAAGTTAAATAAACTTCCGTAAATCTGTCAATTTCTGTCCGATTTGACACTGAATTGGTTATTTGACAATGAGAGAACTCCCTTGTTAATAATTTTGTAGAATATATTGATTTGAGACGGACCCAAAATTAACAAATTTGTTAAGGGGTTAGCCTTTGTAAATTTTTTGGCGAAAAATTCAATCTGCACAACAGGGCGATTTCTACTACTGAACACGTGTACTCTATAGTTAGTCGTGATGATTGACCAGTGACATTCCGTTTGGTTCATAAATAAGTAAGAAATCGGTTACCCAAGATCCCTCGCTTGAAGTAAAAAAACTTCCGTAAATCTTAGTCAATTTCTGTCTGATTTGACAGTATAAAGTGGTTATTTGACAATAAGAGAATCTATTGTTAATAATTTTAAAGAATATATGATTTGAGACGACCCAAAATTAACAAAATTTGTTAAGGGGTAGCCTTTGTGAATTTTTATGGGGAGGACAAATTTCAACTGCAAAACAGGCGATTCTACTACTGGCCCCACGTGTACTCTATAGTTAGTTGTGATGAGTTACAGTGGACAGTACCGAGTTTGGTTCATAAATAAGTAGAAATTCCGTACCCAAATATCCTCTCAAATTTAAATAAACTTCCGTAAATCTCGTCAATTTCTGTCCGATTTGACAATGAATTGGTTATTGACAATAGGAGAAACTCTATTGTTAATAAGTTTTAAGAATTAATGATTTTTGAGACGGAACCAAAATTAACAAAATTTGATAAGGGGTTATGCGCTTTGTGAATTTGGCAAAAAATTCAACTGCCACAACACGGGCGAATTCTACTACTCGCCCACGTGTACTCTATAGTTAGTTGTGATGATTGACAGTGACAGTGTTCCCGTTTGGTCATAAAAATGAGTAGAAATACGTACCAAAGTTTCCGCTTAAAGTTATGTAAACTCCGTAAAATTCTGTCAATATCTGTCCGATTGGACAATGAATTGTTATTGACAAATGGGTGAAACTTATTGTAATAATTTTAAAATAATATATTGATTTGAGACGGATCCCAAAATTAACAAATTTGTTAAGGGTTAGCCTTTGTGGAATATTTTGGCAAAAAATTCAACTGCACCAAAGGGCGATTCTACTACTGCCTAACCGTCTCCTGTAAGTTAGTCGTGATAAATTGGACTGTGACAGTTCCCTGGTTTGGTAAAATCAAGTAAGAAATCGTACCAAAGATCCCGCTCAAGTTAATAAAACTTCCGTAAAGCGTCAATTTCTGTCCGATTTGACACTGAATTGAGTTATTTGACAATGAGAGAACGCCCTTGTTAATAATTTTGTAGAATATATTGATTTTGAGACGGACCCAAAAATTAACAAATTGTTAAGGGGTTTTTGGGGAATTTTTTGGGAAAATTAAAAAAAGGGGTTTAACCCGGTTTAAAAAATTTGGTTAGGGGGGTTTTTTTGGGTTTCAAAAAAAAGAAACCCAAACCCCCCCGGGGTTTAAAAAAATTAAAATTCCTTTTTTCCCGAGAAATAATTTTTTTTGAAAGGGAAAATTCGTTTAAAAAAAAAAATTGTTTACGGCCAAAAAAATTTTAAGGGGTTAGCTTTGTGAATTTTTTGGAAAAAATTTTAAATCACAACAGGGGTTTAACGCCCCCGGTACCAATTTTAGTTAAGGAAATTTTTGGAAAAATAAATAAAAAATCCTCCCAAAAAGTCCCGAAAAGTAAAAAAAAAACCGAAAAAATTTAATTTTGTTGTTTTGACAAAATTTTAAATTGAAAAAAAGGGAAATCTTTTAATTTTTTGGAATTTTTTGATTTAAAATGGCCCCCAAAAAAAATTTGTGGGGGTTACCTTGGTTTTTTGGCAAAAAAAATTCAAAAAGGGGACCTGTTTCCCCAAAAAAAATCCCCGGATTCCCAGTGAATTCCGGGTTTGGTTTGAGAAGGGGGTTTTTCCCCAAAAGTTAAAAATTAAAAAAAATCCGTAAAGTCAATTTTCCGATTGCAATTTTTTTTTAAAATTAGAACCTTTTTAAAATTTTTAAGAATTTTTTGTTTTAAATTAAAAAAAATTTAAAAAGGGACCTTTTAATTTTTTGAAAAAAATTAATGAAAAATTTCTATTTCCCCCGTTTTACTTTATTTAAATTTTTTTTGGACAGGAAGCCCCTTTGGGTTCTAAATAAAAGAAATCCGTCCCAAAGCCCGCTTAAAGTTTTTAAATTTCGTAAATCTGTAAATTTTCTGCCCGTTTGACATGAATTGGTTATTTGACAATGGGAGAACTCTATTGTTAATAATTTTAAATATATATTGATTTTGGACGGACCCAAAATTAACAAATTTGTTAGGGGTTACCTTTTGTGAATATTTTTTTGGCAAAAATTCAACTGCACAACAGGGCGATTTCTACTACTGCCTACTTCTACTGTATGTTAGTCGTGTAATTGACAGTGACAGTTCCCGTTTTTGTTCATAATAAGTAAGAAATCCGTACCAAAGATCGCCGCTCAAAGTTAAATAAACTTCCGTAAATCTGTCAATTTCTTTCCGATTTACAATGAATTGTTTTTGACATAAGAGAACTCCCTTGTTATAATTTTGTGACGAATATATTGATTTTTGAGACGACCCTAACTTAACAAATTTGTTTAAGGGGTTAGGCCTTTGTGAAATTTTTTTGGCGACAAAATTCAACTGCACACAGGGCGATTCTACTACTGCACACGTGTACTCAATAGTTAGCGTGATGATTGACAGTGACAGTTCTCGGTTTGTTCATAATAAGTAAAGAAATCCGTACCCAAGGATCCGCTCAAAGTTAAATAAACGTCCGTAAATCTGTCCAATTTCTGTCCGATTTGACTGAATTGGTTATTGACAATAGAGAACTCCCTTGTAAATAATTTTTGTAGGATATGTTGATTTTGAGACGGACCCAAAAACTTAACAAATTTGTTAAGGGGTTAGCCTTTGTGAATTTTTTTGGCGAAAAATTCACGCACAACAGGGATTCTACTACGCACACGTGTACTCTATACACATTAGTCGTGATGATTTGACAGTGACCAGTTCCCGTTTGTTCATTAAATAGTAAGTCAATCGGTACCCAAGATCCCGCTTGAAGTAAAATAAACTTCCGTAAATCTTCCACTTTCTGTCTGATGTTGACAGTAAAATTGGTATTTGACAATGGGAGAATCTATTTGTTAATATTTGTATAGAATATATTGATTTGAGACCGGGACTCCAAATTAACAAATTTGTTAAGGGGTAGCCTTTGTGAATTTTTTGGGGAAAAATTCAAACTGCACAACAGGGCGATTCTACTACTGCCCCTTGTACGCTATAGTTAGTTTGATGATTGACAGTGACAGTTCCCGGTTTGGTTCTTAATAAGTAAGAAATCCGTAGCCCAAATATTCCCTGCTCAATTTAATAACTTCGTAAATCTTCATGTCTGTCCGATTTGACAATGAATTGGTTATTTTGACAATAGGAGAACTTTATGTTTAATATTTTTAAATTACTTGATTTTTGAGACGAACCCAAAATTAACAAATATGGATAGGGGTTAGCCCTTGTGATTTTTTGGCAAATTCAACTGCACAACAGGGCGATTCTACTTGCTGCCCACGTGTACTCTATAGTTAGTTGTGATGATTGAACAGTGACAGTTTTCCGGTTTTGTTCATAAATGAGTAAGCAATCCGTACCCAAAGTTTCCCGCTTAAATATTTAAACTTCCGTAATCTGTCAATTTCTGTCCGATTTGACCATGAATTGGTTTATTTTTGACATGGGGGAAATCTTATTGTTAATAATTTTAAATAATATATTGATTTTGAGACGGACCCAAAAATAACAAATTTGTTAAGGGGTTTAGCCTTTGGTGAATATTTTGGCAAAAAATTCAACTGCACAACGGGGGGGGGGGGGGGGGGGGAGGGGGGGGGGGAATATTCTACTAACTGCCTACGTCTACTGTAAAGTTAGTCGTGATAATTGACTGTGACGTTCCCGTTTGGTTCATAAATAAGTAAGAAATCCGTCACCCAAAGACCCTCTCAAAGTTAAATAAACTTCCGTAAATCTGTCAATTCTGTCCGATTCACAACGAATTGGTTATTTGACCAGGAGAACTCTATTGTTAATAATTTTAATGACTTTATTGATTTTGAGACTACCCAAATTAACAAATTTGATCAGGGGTTAGCCTTTGTGCCTTTTTTGGCGATAACTTCAACTGCACAACAGGGCGATTCTACACTGCCCACGTGTACTCTAATAGTTAGTTGTGATGAATTGAGTGATCAGTCCCGTTTGGTTGCATAAATAAGTAAGAAATCCGTACCCAAAGATCCCGCTTAAAGTAAAATAAACTTCCGTAATCTGTCAATTTCTGTCTGATTTGACAGTAAATTGGTTATTTGACAATGGGTAGAACTCTATTGTTTAATAATTTTAAATAATATATTGATTTGAGACGGATCCAAAATTAACAAATTTGTTAAGGTAATAAGCTTTGTATATTTTCGGCAAAAATTCAACTGCACAACAGGGATATTCTACTACTGCCTACGTCTTCTGTATAGTTAAGTCGTGATAATTGACAGTGACAGTTCCGCGGGTTTGTTTCCATAAATAAGTAAGAATCCTACCCAAAGATCCCCTCAAAGTTAAATAAACTTCCGTAAATCATGTCAATTTCTGTCCTGTTTGACAATGAATTGGTTATTTGATCAATGAGAGAACTCCTTGTTAATAATTTTGTAGAATATATTGATTTTGAAGACGGACCCAAAATTACAAATTTGTTTTAAGGGGTTACCTCTGCGAATTTTTGGCGAAAAATTCTACGGCACAACAGGGCGATTCACTATTGCACACGTGGAACTTAATAGTTAGTCGTGATGATGTGACGGGTGACAGTTCCCGGTTTGGTTCATAAATAAGTAAGAAATCCGTACCAAGATCCCGCTCAAAGTTAAATAAACCTTCCCTAATCTGTCAATTTCTGTCCGATTTGACAATGAATTGGTTATTGACAATAAGAGAACTCCCTTGTAAATAATTTTGTAGATATATTGAATATATTGATGAAGGGGTTAGCCTTTGTGAATTTTTTGGGAAAAATTCAACTGCACAACAGGGCGATTCTACTACTGCCCACGTGTACTCTATAGTTAGTCTGGATGATTGACATTGACAGTTCCCGGTTTTTGTTCATAAATAAGTAAGAAATCCGTTCCCAAATATTCTCTCAAATTCTCAATAACTTCCGTAAATCTGTCAATGTCTGTCCCGATTTGACAATGAATTGTTATTTGACATAGGAACTTTATTGTTTAATAATTTTTAGAATTAATTGATTTTGAGACGGAACCAAAATTAACAATTTGATAAGGGTTGAGCCTTTGTGAATTTTTTTGGAAAAATTCAACTGCACACAGGCGATTTCTACTTCTGCCCACGTGTACTCCTATAGTTTGTTGTGATTATTGACAGTGACAGTTCCCGGTTTGGTTCATAAATGAGTCAGAATCGTACCCAAAGGTCCCGCTTAAAGTTTATTTAAAACTTCCGTAAATCTGTCATTTCTTCCGATTTGACAATGAATTGGTTATTGACAATGGTGAACTCTATTTGTTAATAATTTTAAATAATTATATTGATTTTGAGACGGACCAAATTACCAAATTTTGTTGAGGGGTTAGCCTTTGTGAATATTTTGGCAAAAATTCAACTGCACAACAGGCGATTCACTACTGCCTACGACTATGTAAAGTTTTAGTCGTGATAATTGAACTGTGACAGTTCCGTTTTGGTTCATAAATAAGTAAGAAATCCGTACCCAATAGATCCCGCTCAGAGTTAATAAACTTTGTTTTTCCGTAAATCTGTCATTTTCTTCCGATTTGACACTGAATGGTTATTTGACAATGAAGAGAACTTCCTTGTTTAATATTTTGTAGACTATATTGATTTTGAAACGGACCCAAATTTAACAAATTTGTAAGGGGTTTAGCCTTTGGTGAATTTTTTGGCGAAAAATTCACTGCACAACAGGCGATTCTCTACTGCACTCGTGTACTCTATAGTTATCGTGATGATTGACGTGGACAGTTCCCGGTTGTTTCATAAATAAGTAAGAAATCCGTACCCAAAGATCCCGCTTGAAGTTAAATAAACTTTCCGTAAATCTGTCAATTTCTGTCCGATTTGACAACGAATTGGTTTATTTGACAATGGGGAGACTCTATTGTTAATAATTTTAATGAGTTTATTGATTTTGAGACCAGGGACCCACAATTAACAAATTTGATAAGGGGTTAGCCTTTGTGTATTTTTTTGGCGATAAATCACTGCACAACAGGGCGATTCTAAACTGCCCACGTGTACTCTATAGTAAAAGTTTGATGATTGACAGTGACATTTTTTCACGGGGGGGGGGGGGGGGTTTCATAAATAAGTAAGAAATCCGTACCCACAGATCCACGCTCAAGTTAAATAACTCCGTAATCTGTCAATTATGTCCGATTTGACAAATGAATTGGTTATTTTACAATGAGAGAACTCCCTTGTTAATAATTTTTGTAGAATATATTGATTTTTGAGACGGGACCCAAAATTAACAAATTTGTAAGGGGTTAGCCTTGCGAATTTTTGGCGAAAAATTCAACTGCAAAACAGGGCGATTCTACTATTTGCACACGTGGTACTCAATAGTTAGTCGTGATGATTGACAGTGACAGTTCCGCGGTTTGGGTTCATAAATAAGTAAGAAATCCGTACCCAAAGATCCCGCTCAAAGTTAAATTAAACTTCCGTAAATCTGTCAATTTCTGTCGCGATTTGACACTGAATTGGTTATTTTGACATAAGAGAAACTCCTTGTAAATAATTTTGTAGATATATTGAATATATTGATGAAGGGTTAGCTTTGTGAATTTTTTTGGGGAAAAATTCACGCACAACAGGGCGATTCTACGACTGCCCACGTGTGGTTTCTTCTTTATTCTCAGGTTAGTGTTTGTGATGATTGACGTGACAGTTCCCGGTTTGGTTCATAAATTAAGTAAAATCCGGTACCCAAATATTCCTCTCAAATTTAAATAAACTTCGTAAATCTGTCATGTCCTGTCCGATTGACATGCAAATTGGTTATTTGACAATAGGAGAACTTTATTGTTAATAAGTTTTTAAGAATAATTGATTTTTGAGACCGGACCCAAATTAACAAATTTGATAAGGGTTAGTCCCTTTGTGAATTTTTTGGCAAAAAATTCAACTGCACAACAGGGCTTTCTACTTCTGCCCCGTGTACTCTATAGTTTAGTTGTGATGATTGACAGTGACAGTTCCCGGTTTTGGTTCATAAATCAGTACGAATCCGTACCCTAAAGTTTTCCCGCTTAAAGTTATTTAAACTCCGTAATCTTGTCCATTTCTGTCCGATTTGGACTGAATTGGTTATTTGAACTGGGTGAACTCTATTTTGTTAATAATTTTAAAATAATATATTGATTTTGAGACGACCCAATTAAACAATTTGTTTAAGGGTTTTAGCTTTGTGAATATTTGGCAAAAATTCAACTGCACACAGGGCGATTCTACTACTGCCTACGTCTACTGTAAAGTTTATCCGTGATAATTGACTGTGACAGTTCCCGGTTTGGTTCATAAATAAAGTAAGAAATCCGTCCCAAAGATCCCGCCTTCAAAGTTAAATACTTCCGTAAATCTGTCAAGTTTTCTGTCCGATTTGACCTGAATTGGTTATTTGACAATGAGAAACTCCCTTGTTAATAATTTTGGTAAGAATATATTGATTTTGAGACGACCCAAAAATTAACAAATTTTGTTTAAGGGGTTAGCCTTTGTGGATTTTTTGGCGAAAAATTAAACTGCACAACAGGGCGATTTCTACTACTGCACTCGTGTACTTATAGTTAGTCGTGATGATTGACATGACAGTTTTGACCGGTTTGTTTCATAAATAAGTAAGAAATCCGTACCCAAGATCCGCTCAAGTTAAATAAACTTCCGTAATCTGTCAATTTCTGTCCGATTTGACAACGAATTGGTTATTTGACAATGGGAAGAACTCTATTGTTAATAATTTTAATGATTTATTGATTTTGAGACGGACCAAAATTAACAAATTTGATAAGGGGTTAGCCATTGTGAATTTTTTGGCGATAAATTCAACTGCACAACAGGGCGATTCTACAACTGCCCACGTGTACTCTATAGTAGTTGTGCTGATTGCCAGTGACAGTTCCCGGTTTTGGTCATGAAATAAGTAAGAAATCCGTACCAAAGATCCGCCTTAAGTAAAATAAACTTCCGTAATCTCTTCAATTTCACTGTCTGATTTTGACAGTAAATGGTTTTTTTGACAATTGGGAACTCTACTGTAATATTTTTAAATAAGATATTGATTTTGAGGACGGACCCAAATTACAAATGTTAAGGGGTTAGCCTTTGTGAATTTTTTGGGGAAAAATTCAACTGCACAACAGGGCGATTCTACTACTGCCCACGTGTAACTCTATATTAGTTGTGAATGATTGACAGTGACAGTTCCGGTTTGGTTCAGAAAATAAGTAAGAAATCCGTAACCCAAATATTCCTCTCAAATTTAAATAAACGTCCGTAATCTGTCAATTTCTGTCCGATTTGACAATGAATTGGTTATTTGACATAGAGAACCTATTGTTATAATTTTTAAGAATTAATTGATTTTGATACGGACCAAAATTAAACAAATTTTGATAAGGGTTAGCCTTGTTGAATTTTTTGGCAAAACATTTTCAACTGCACAACAGGGCGATTCTACTACTGCCCACGTGTACTCTATAGTTAGTGTCTCTCTCGTTGATGACTGACAGTGACCAGTGTTCCCGTTTGGTTCAATAAATGAGTAGAAATCCGTACCAAGTGTCCCGCTTAAAGTTATTTAAACTTCCGTAAATCTGTCATATCTGTCCGATTTGACAATGAATTGGTTCATTTGACAATGGGTGGAACTCTATTGTTAATATTTTTTAAATAATATATTGATTGTGAGACGGACCCAAAATTAACAATTTGTTAGGGTTACCTTTGTGAATATTTTGGCAAAAATTCACTGCACAACAGGCGAATTCTACTACTGCCTACGTCTACTGTAAAGTTTAGTCGTGATAATTGACTGTGACAGTTCCCGGTTTGGTGTCATAATAATAAGAATCCGTACCCAAGATCCCGCTCAAAGTTAAATAAACTTCCGTAAATCCTGTCAATTTCTGTCCGATTTGACACTGAATTGTTTTTGACAATGAGAGGAACTCCCTTGTTAATAATTGTGTAAGAATAATATTGATTTTGAGACGGCCCCAAATTAACAAATTGTTAAGGGGGTCGCCTTTGGAATTTTTTGGCGAAAAATTCAACTGCACAACAGGGCGATCTACTGACTGCACTCGTGTCTCTATATTTTATCCGTGATGATTGGACATGTGGACAGTTCCCGGTTTGGTTTCATAAATAAGTAAGAAATCCGTACCCAAAGATCCCCCGCTCAAGTTAATAAACTTCCGTAAATCTGTCATTCTGTCCGATTGACAATGAATTGGTTTTTACATGGGAGCACTCTAGTTTTAAATTCAAAAGAATTTTATTGATTTTGAGACGGACCCAAAATTAACAAATTTGATAAGTGAAGTGGGGACGTGTAAGAAGTGGGGTTAAAGGGTTAGGTCCTTTGTGAAATTTTTTGGCAAAAAATTCACTGCACACCATGGCGATTCTACTACTGCCCACGTTACTCTATAGTTAGTTGTGATGATTGACGTGACATTTCCCGGTTTGGTTCATAAATAAGTAAGGAATCCGTAACCCAAAGATCCCGCTTAAAGTAAAATAAACTTCCGTAAATCGGTCAATTTCTGTCTGATTTGACAGTAAATTGGTTATTTTGACAATGGAGAACTCTATTGGTTAATAATTTTAAAGGGGAATTTATTGATTTGGGGGGGGGGGGGGGGAGATGGACCAAAATTAACAAATTGCATAGGGGTTAGCCTTTGTGAATTTTTGCAAAATTTCAACTGCACAACAGGGCGATTTCTACTACTGCCTCGTCTACTGTATAGTTAGTCGTTGATGATTGACATTGACAGTTCCGTTTGGTTCATAAATGATAAGAAAATCCGTACCCAAAGATCCCGCCTAAAATTAAATAACTTCCGTAAATCTGTCATATTTCTGTCCGATTGTTGCAATGCATTGGTTATTTGACAATTGGAGGACTCTATTGTTAATAATTTTTTAGAATTTATTGATTTTGAGACGGACCTAAAAATTAACAAATTGATAAGGGGTTAGCCTTTGTGCATTTTTTTGCAAAAAATTCATTTGCACAACAGGCGAATTCTACTTCTGCCCACGTGTACGCTATGTTAGTTGTGATGATGACAGTGACCAGTTCCGTTTGGTTCATAAAATGAGTAGAAATCCGTACCCAAAGTTTCCCCGCTTAAAGTATTTAAACTTACAACAGTAATCTGTCAATTTCTGTCCGAGGGACAATGAATTGGTTCTTTGACAATGGGAGAGACTGCTATTGTTAATAAGTTTTAAATAATATATTGATTTTGAGACGGACCCAAAATTAACAATTTGTTAAGGGGTTTAGCCTTGTGTGAATATTTTGCAAAAAATTCAAAGCACACATGGCGATTCTACTAACTGCCTACGTCCCTACTGTAAGTTTAAGTCGTGATAATTGACAGTGACAGGTCCGGTGTTGTTCATACATAAGTAAAAACTCCTGTACCCAAAGATCCCCCCCAAACACATCACCACGAAACACGCCACAACAAGTCAAAGTTCCATAAACTCCGTAAATCCTGTCATTCTGTCCGATTTGACATGAATTGGTTATTTGACAATGAGAGAACCCCTTGTTTAATAATTTTGTAGAATATATTGATTTTTTAGACGGACCAAATTTAACAAATTTGTTAATGGGTTAGCCTTTGTGATTTTTTGGCGAAAAATTCAACTGCACACAGGGCGATTCTACTGTACTGCACACGTGGTACTCAATAGTTTAGTCCGTGATGATTGACAGGACAGTTTTCGGTTGGTTCATAAATTATAAGAAATCCGTACCCAAGGATCCAGCTCTTCAAGTTTAAATTAAACTTCCGTAAATCTGTCAGTTTCTGTCCTATTTGACATGGGGAATTGGTTATTTGACAATAAGAGAACTCCCTTGTAAAAATAATTTGTAGAATATGTTGATTTTGAGACGGACCCAAAATTAACAAATTTGTTACAGGGTTAGCCCTTTGTGAATTTTTTGGCGAAAAATTCAACTGCACAACAGGTCGATTTCTACTACTGCACAGTGTACTCTGATAGTTAGTCGTGATGATTGACAGTGACAGTTCCCGGTTTGGTTCATAAATAAGTAAGAAATCGGTTAGCACCAAAGATCCGCTTGGAAGTAAAATAACTTCGTAAATCTTCATTTCTGTTTGATTTGACAGTAAATGTTATTTGACAATGGGAGAACTCTATTTGTTAATATTTTAAAAGAATATATTGATTTTGAGACGACCCAAAATTAAACAAATTTGTTTAAGGGGTTAGCTTTGTGAATTTTTTTGGGGAAAATTTCACTGCACAACAGGGTCGATTCTACTACTGCCCACGTGTACTCTATAGTTAGTTGTGATGATTGACAGTGATCAGTTTGTCCCGGTTTGGTTCAATAATAAATAATAAATCCGTACCCAATTTCCTCTCAAATTTAAATAAATTCCGTAAATCTGTCATGCTGTCCGATTGACAATGAATTGGGTATTTGACATAGAGAACTTTATTGTTAATAATTTTTAAGAAATTAATTGATTTTGAGACGGACCACAAAAGTTAACAATTTTTGATAAGGGGTTGCCTTTGTGATTTTTTGGCAAAATTCAACTGCACAACATGGCGGATTCTACTTCCTGCCCCGGGTACTCTATAGTTAGTTGTGATGATTGACAGTGGACAGTTTCCCGGTTTTGGTTCATAAATGAGTAAGAAATCCGTACCCAAAGTTCCCGCTTAAGTTATTTAAACTTCCGTAAATCTGTCACTTTTTTATTTTGTCCGATTTGACAATGAATTGGTTTTGACAATGGGTGAACTCTATTGTTAATAATTTAAATAATATATTGATTTTGAGACGGACCCGCAAATTACAATTTGTTAGGGTTTAGCCTTTGTGAATATTTTGGCAAACAATTCAACTGCACACAGGGCGATTCTACTACTGCTACGTCTACTGTAAAGTTAGTCGTGATAATTGTGTGACATGTCCCGTTTGGTTCTAAAATAAGTAAGAAATCCGTACCCAAAGATCCCGCTCAAAGTTAAATAAACTTCCGTAAATCTGTCAATTTTCTGTCCTATTGACAACGAATGTGTTTATTTGACATGGGAGAACTCTATTGTTAATAATTTTAATGAATTTATTGATTTTGAGACGGACCAAATTAACAAATTTGATAAGGGGTTAGCCTTTGTGAATTTTTTTGGCGGATAAATTCAACTGCACAACAGGGTCGATTCTACAACTGCCCACGTGTACTCTATAGTTATGTTGTGATTATTTGACAGTGACCAGTTCCGGTTGGTTCCATAAATAAGTAAAATCCGTACCAAAGATCCCGCTTAAAGTAAAATAAACTTCCGTAAATCTGTCAATTTCTTTCTGATTTGACAGTAAATTGTTTATTTGACAATGGGAGAACTCTATTGTTAATATTTTAAATAATATATTGTTTTGATACGGATCCAAAATTAACAAATTTTGTTTAAGGTAATAAAGCTTGTAAATATGTTTGCAAAAAATTCAACTGGCACAACAGGGCGATTCTCCTTACTGCCTACTTCCTACTGTATAGTTAGTCGTGATAATTGACAGTGACAGTTTCCCGGTTTTTGTTCATAAATAAGTAAGAAATCCGTACTCAAAGATCCCGCTCAAAGTTAAATAAACTTCCGTAAATTGTCAATTTCTGTCCGATTTGACAATGAAGTGGTTATTTGACAATGAGAGAACTCCCTTGTTAATATTTTTTGTAGAATATATTGGAATTTTGAGACGGACCCAAAATTAACAATTTGTTAAGGGGTTAGCCTTGCGAATTTTTTGGCGAAAAATTCTACTGCACAACCGGGCGATTCTACTATTTGCACACGTGTTACTAATAGTTGTCCGTGATGATTGACAGTGACAGTTTCCGCGGTTTGGTCATAAATACGTCAGAAATCCGTACCCAAAGATCCCGCTCAAAGTTAAATAAACTTCCGTAAATCTGTCAATTTCTGTCCGATTTGACAATGAATTGGTTATTTGACAATAAGAGAACTCCCTTGTAAATAATTTTGTAGAATATATTGAATATATTGATGAAGGGGTTAGCCTTTGTGAATTTTTTGGGGAAAAATTCAACTGCACAACAGGGCGATTCTACTACTGCCCACGTGTACTCTATAGTTAGTTGTGATGATTGACAGTGACAGTTCCCGGTTTGGTTTCATAAATAAGTAAGAATCCTACCCAAATATTCCCTCTCAATTTAACAAACTTCCGTAAATCTGTCATTTCTGTCCGATTGCAATGAATTGGTTTATTTGACAATAGGAGAACTCTATTGTTATAATTTTTAGAATTAATTTTTTTGAGACGGACCCAAAATTAACAAACTTTGATAAGGGGTTAGCCTTTGTGATTTTTGGCAAAAATTCACTGCACAACAGGGCGATCTACTACTGCCCAGGGTACTCTATAGTTAGTTTGGTGATTGACTGTGACAGTTCCCGGTTTGGGTTCAATAATGAGTAAGAAAATCCGTACCCAAGTTCCCGCTTAAAGTTTTTTAAAACTTCCGTAAATCTGTCAATTTCTGTCGGATTTGACACTGATTGGTTTATTTGACAATGAGAGAACTCCCTTGTTAATATTTGTATGAATATATTGATGTTTGAGACGGACCCAAAATTAACAAATTTGTTAAGGGTCGTTAGCACTTTGGAATTTTTTGGCGACAATTCAAACTGCACAACAGGGCGTTCTACTACTGCATCACGTGTCTCTATAGTTAGTCGTGATGATTTGACAGTGACAGTTTCCCCGGTTTGTTCATAAATAAGTAAGAAATCCGTACCCAAAGATCCCGCTTAAGTAAAATTAAACGTCCGTAAATCTGTAATTTCTGTCTGATTTGACAGTAAATGGTAATTTGGAACAATGGAGAACTCTATTGTTTAATAATTTTTTAAAGAATATATGGACTTTTGAACGGACCCAATTAACAATTTGTTAAGGGGTTAGCTTTGTGAATTTTTTGGCAAAAAATTCAATACTGCAAAACAGGGCGATTCTAACTACTGCCCGGCCGTCTACTCTAAGTTAGTCGTGATGATTGACAGTGACAGTTCCCGGTTTTGGTTCATATATAAGTAAGAAATCGTACCCAAGATCCCGCTTGGAGTAAATTAACTTCCGTAAATCTGTCAATTTCTGTCTGATTTGACAGTAAATTGGTTATTTGACAATGGGAGAACTCTATTGTTAATAATTTTAAAGAATATATTGATTTTGAGACGGACCCAAAATTAACAAATTTGTTAAGGGGTTAGCCTTTGTGAATTTTTTGGGGAAAAATTCAACTGCACAACAGGGCGATTCTACTACTGCCCACGTGTACTCTATAGTTAGTTGTGATGATTGACAGTGACAGTTTCCCGGTTTGGTTCATAAATGAGTAAGAAATCCGTACCCAAAGTTCCCGCTTAAAGTTATTTAAACTTCCGTAAATCTGTCAATTTCTGTCCGATTTGACAATGAATTGGTTATTTGACAATGGGAGAACTCTATTGTTAATAATTTTAAAGAATATATTGATTTTGAGACGGACCCAAAATTAACAAATTTGTTAAGGGGTTAGCCTTTGTGAATTTTTTGGGGAAAAATTCAACTGCACAACAGGGCGATTCTACTACTGCCCACGTGTACTCTATAGTTAGTTGTGATGATTGACAGTGACAGTTCCGGTTTGGTTCATAAATAAGTAAGAAATCCGTACCCAATATTCATCTCATTTAAAAAAAC
>JAMZAV010005409.1:0-30031 GCA_024449915.1 Sweltsa coloradensis | reverse complement strand
AAATTTTCGATTTTTCTCGGGACTAGTGGATGGTAGTTCAAACTCAGTTTGAAAAAATACTCTCGACTAGTGTCGAAATATTACGATTAAAAAGTAGGCCTATTTTCTATAGAACAGTGTTATGTCCGAGTATCAATTAACTTGTTCTCCTAGTTTCATATATCTATTATTTTTAATATTTTATCTATCTAAATCAGAAGAATTAAAATAAAGTTTCAATGAAATTCGTATGTCTACGTGGACCCGGCACCTCCACCAATTTTGAAAATTTTAATAATCATTTTATAAAAATCAGTAGTGTGAGTGATGTGGGTGAGTGAGTGGTGAGTGGGTGGGTGAGTGGGTGGGTGGGTGGGTGGACTTACGATTTTATTAGTTTATGTTTTATTTTGTATCACCTAATTTGTTCCTTGTTTCTTCCTGCAGGTACTGGACCGGACTAGGAAACTGGCTGACCAATGCACGGGACTCCAAGGGTTCCTCATCTTCCACTCGTTCGGCGGAGGAACCGGTGCTGGGTTCACCTCGCTGCTCATGGAGCGGCTCTCCGTCGACTACGGCAAGAAGAGTAAGCTCGAGTTCGCCATCTACCCTGCCCCACAGGTGAGTACTCGATCACCCCCCCCCTCCCCCCTCTCTCTATCGATCTGCCCGCAGGAATTTTATCAAGAAGGGGGGGGGGGGAAATTGCAATTTGTACTTTCGTTGGGCAAGCACAGGCTGTTTGGGGGGCAGAGCCCCCCAACAATAGCGCCGCATTCGAAAATTTTGAAAATCCGGATTTTAGAATGCGTTTGGTGGGTTTTAGAAAAAAGTAGTGGGCTGAATTCAATAGGCCTACAAAAATTATGTCAATTTTTGTGCAGTCGATACTCAAAACTAGAAAATCACCCAAAGGAATCTTGAAGGAAACCTTCAAATATTTCACCTCCCATTTTTATACTTTTTTATTATAGTTCCAACTGATTGAAGTAAATACTGAAATTTTTATTTCATGTGCTTTGTTCAGGGGGGAAACTGCCCCTCTTGCCTCTCCTGCGAGCGTCGTTGATAATAGTTATGCCTTAGAAGGGAGGGATATTAGCGAAATTAAAACCACGCGAAATTACAGTTTTTTCGTTTTATCTCGAGAACTATGTAAAATATTTCAAAACTGATTGCAGACAGCTCTGTAGTTTTGTTGGAGCAATATAATGCAATAAAAAATATTCAAATATAATAATAATCGGTGCGGTTTGTATAAGATATGCATTTAATTACATAAATATATGTCAAATAAAAAACTTAATTACCATCACATTACAATATTTTTTCGTACAGGCTCTAGTTCTCACAAAACCACAGGGCTGTCTGCAATCAGTTTTTGGATAGTTTGCATCGTTCTCGAGATATCACGAAAAAACTGTAATTTCACGTGGTTTTAATTTCGCGACTATCCCTTCCTCTTATGTGAATGGAATACGTCAACATTTCGTTTATTGTTTAATTCGACGTTTTCACTGTTCTCGTGAGAATTATTGGTTTTCATTTTGTATGAATATGCCTACTGCAATATTCCTGAAGATTTCACCATCCTTCGACGGCAGATATTTTTAAAGTTCTCTACACCCAGCATTTCTTTGTCCAAAACCCTTTATAAATGATCTAGGCCTAAATGTAAATTTTTCTGCATATTTCTTATGTCAAACAATTTCATCTAGGCCTAATTCAAAAGCATTAGGCCTAGATAAAGTAAGAAGACAAATTGGGGGACCTGACACTTCCACCAAATTTGAAAAATTATCTGCAATTGCAAATGAACATTAAATGTTTCACACTATAAAAAATTATCATTCACCTATTGCGCTACTCAAAATCACCCGAAAATTTAAAATAAAGCGAAATATTAACTTTTTCGTTGACCCGGCACCTCCACCAAAGTTGAAAAATTCTCTTACAATATAAATGAACCTAAGGTTTCAGGTTCTCTAAGATCTTAATAGTGATATCTGATATATTGACCATCAGAGATCCTGACTGAAAGTTTTTCTGGGGTGATGTTTAGTCTGATTGATTGATTCCTCTAGGCCCAACTCCAATACACCTAAAGAGGGGTATTATTGCACCCTGGACAGTTTTCCTACTGGGCAGGTAGGCCTACAAAAAAACGAAAATGTTTCTCATCAATATCGTTCTTATACGGGGAAAAAATAATGTGATTTTTCGTGATAGCTCGCGACTGGGGAAACGGCTACTTCGGTTAATGATACTTTATGGGAACGTTCGAAATCACAGAACTTAGATGATATATTAAGATTTTGGTGACAATCGAAGAAATATTTATCATAAAAATCGTATTATTAGAAAACGATTAATCAACCATAAAAGCTCATCCATCAACGCGACTGGATAAAGCTTTCGCGAAGCGGCCTAGTTTGCGTAAACGTTTACTTATTCCTCTGTGTTTCTGTCACCCGCGCACAGGTCTCGACCGCCGTTGTCGAGCCGTACAACTCCATCCTGACGACGCATACCACACTGGAACATTCGGACGCGGCCTTCATGTGCGACAATGAGGCGATCTACGACATCTGCCGGCGAAATCTGGACATCGAGAGGCCGACGTACACTAACCTCAACCGGCTTATAGGCAAGTAGTCCTGCCTGGGTATATTCCTCTTCTGATCTATAAGCTTTTCTGGCCGGCGACGTGAATAAAAATCCCCCTTTCCCTCCCCTTGCACCGTCGGGGCCCGGGGTAAAATTTACCCAGAGCATTGCTTTGCTTACAGTAAAAGACGAGAAAAGAGACAAAGTCCATCTAGCAAAAAAATATTAGTATGCCTATTAGTAGTTAATTCTTATTATTTCTTCATTCTTCTTTATTGTACATAGATCCCCAACAGAGTAGGTCTACTCAAGTAGTAAATAGTATTGTATCTCTAGGTAGCTCATTTATTAGTCTAAAAGTTCAAATTAAATCACAAAAACCTTTAAAGGGGCTAAAAACCGCAAAAAATATTTTTTAACCACGTGATCTATAGCACAATACTACACTAAAATGACAGTTTAAAAAATTATATCTTGTAACTGTGATTTAACACGAATTTTTTATTTTTTTTTGATCCAGAAATTTGCGAATTTGTGTTCTGGGAAATTTCTAAAATCGTCTTTAACCTGCTTCTTTTTTGGTCCACATAGATACTAGAGCATAGTACCAATCTAAAATGCCCCTTTATAACATCGTGTCTTGAAACTGTGCCCAAACACGCAAAAATATGCATTCCAAAATCACACCCCATCTTGGTTATCAGTATATTTTGACCGGACTACTTGCCCAAATTACAAAACAAAATATAGAGAATTTACAGAAAAGGCTGTAGAGTACGTCAATAATGGCCAATATTTTTTTGGATCAAAATCCTCCAAGGTCACGGGGCATAAAGATCGTCCCCATGTTATTTCTTATGGGAGATTTTTGCCGATGGGACCTAGCTCGAAAAATGTCATGTTTGACAATTTTTTGGGAGGTCATGGTGGCCCCAATAATTTTTCTGTTAATTGCTTAATTCATTACTAGTTAGCCTGAATGAAATCTATTTTTTGAGTTTAGCGGTTAAATACCCCTTTAATGAAATAAAATGAGTTTCTGAGTAAAAAAAATTCGTTTAGTTTTAAAAGTATCTTCACTCCCAATGTCCTTGAACTCAGCCGGCAGGTGGCGCCCCATATAATCTAGATTCTAGAGCACTGTTTCAAATACGAAAACTTAGCATACTCAAGGTCATTTATCATGTAAAACACTGTCATGGTCGACTGTTATAAAGCAAACACGGCGGTGGACGCTCAGAGCATAAGGAAGCCAACATTAAACGAGTGAAGAATTGAGAGGAGTAAAAGCAGAGCTGTGATTGCTACAGCTCAGACAAATGGAGGTATTCGGTCTAATATTTATCCCAATAGATCGTATGTTGATAACTGTGGTAAAAATATAAATTGTCCCTAAAATAGAGGATACACCTACTAAATGAAAGGAGAAAACATCAACTAGTAGGTAGAGTAGAGGAGTATTTTTACCTACTAAATACTTACTAGAGGCGAACTGTGGCACTCGTCGTCGGGTACCCACTTCCATCCCCGACGTCGACGACGACCTTGTCTGTACCTGGATGTGTCCAGCACGGGTCTTTCTCTTTACACACAACTGCCCTTGTCTAGAGTAACGCATTATGACCTAAGTGTTGACGCGCCCCCTTAACAACTAAACACTCTAAAGTGCATCTTCTTCACCGTCCCCCAGGTCAGATCGTCTCTTCCATCACGGCCTCCCTCCGCTTCGACGGCGCGCTCAACGTGGACCTCACCGAGTTCCAGACGAACCTGGTCCCCTACCCCCGGATCCACTTCCCGTTGGTCACCTACGCCCCCGTCATCTCCGCCGAGAAGGCCTATCACGAGCAACTCTCCGTGGCCGAGATCACGAACGCTTGCTTCGAGCCGGCCAATCAGATGGTGAGTGCGCGCGCAACCCCTGCATTGGGGTGGATTCCCCCTACTTGGCTAGTTCACACTTGCTGAGTTAGACCAATGCGCTCACCTACCCCTTTTATTCCCCTACCCGTGGCTGGGTCGTCCTCACAGCCTCTATAGTCCTCTAACCCCGTCTGGTACTAAAACTACTACTAAACTAGTCGTTTCACAACTAATTTCATAGTTAAAAGCATCTTTTAAATTGTTTTATCTTGTAATAATGATGTGATAGTATTAATTACGTAGAAATATCACGTTATTAATCTTATTAGATATTTATTGGTAGTAAAAATGATTTAAAAGAACCTCTTAACAATGAAATAAGTTGTGAAAGGACTCGTCCCGTTCCGTTTTCATCGTAAGCAAACTCAGGAATAGCCCCCTTAGCCCGGAGTAGAATTTGGTCCAGAGTACGACTCTGCTAATCGTAAAAGACGACAAAAGAGATAAAGTCAATCTCACAAACATCAGCTAGGCCATAGTAAGTAGAGGATTATTCAACTCTCCGAAACTACAGGCGAGCTCTGGTGGGGCGTCGTCGAGGACATCTCTCCTTTCCTTTGACGACCTCCCTGACGACGACGACGACGATGACTATAACTAACGAGCGATGACAAAGACGATGATGAAAACGACATGAAAACCCCCTTTCCTTCCCTCTACTCTTGGCTGGTTCTATTATAGTGTCTTTAATAATATGTATTTTGATATTTAGTATATAATTAATTGTGATTTAAATATAATCACCAGAGTCTAGGAGGGAAACCCCCTCACTGGTTGTGCTGTTATGTGACTTTCCACCCTTCCTATCTCAAACTCTTTCTCTTATAGTGTGAATGAAGAGGCACCCTGGCCGAGCAACAACAGAAGGGGCAGCTTTTCTCTTGTTGCCAAGGGTCCTGGTTCAAATCCAGGGTAAGTCATGGATGTTTTGTCTCCCGAGCAATAGAGTTTGGGAGGGAAGCCCCCTTACTGGATGTGCTGACGGTGTGGCTCAGTATGAATGGTGTGTGAAGTAACCTTGCTGATGATGACAACATGCATGCAGAATTTGCTTCTTGCGTGGCCCTTCCACAGGTTTGGTTATGTGTTGTGAGTTTTGTTTGCACGTAGTTAGCTGAGTTTTTTAGTGGTCACCATCTGCCTGACGAGTCCCAGAAGAACGAAACGCTTCGTGGATTAAGGTAACAACTTTAAATTAGCTGCAATTGTCTTCAGCAGGTTAAAAGTTTTGTCGCCCCCAGTCCTTCACGCTTGGCTTTATGTTCTCTTTGCTTTCCCAACCTATCAATCCTTCTGATATAATAACCTATTAATGTATTTTGTGATAATCACTTACATAAATGTAACGTGTAACGTGTAACGTTCTGTTTTGCAAGGTTAAATGTGATCCTCGCCATGGCAAGTACATGGCGTGTTGCATGCTGTACAGGGGCGACGTGGTGCCTAAAGATGTGAACGCGTCAATCGCGACGATCAAGACCAAGCGGACCATTCAGTTCGTCGACTGGTGTCCCACTGGATTCAAGGTGATTACCAAACAATATTAAATGTCATCATCTTTATTCATCGTACTTTATCGCTTATGGCATGGTCGCAGTTTGGGTTTTGCAACCAAAGTTATTCACTTCTCTTTACCCTCCCACAATCGTATATCTTCCACATCTTCCGAGCTCTCTCCTCTTGCCTCCAAGTCTCCTGCTACTATGGTATCCTTCCATCTCTTCTTTGGTCTCCCTCGTCTTCTTCTTCCTCCTTCAATCAAAATTAAATAAAAAAATCAGTTAGGTATTGTCATCTATTGTGTTATTAGCCCAGGAGTGGAAGAAAATTTTGTATGGTGTACCCGGACAAAATTCCGAACAAGCTGAAAATTTGCACACATGTTCAGTTGATCATTCTAAACAATAGTTGAAAAGTCCCTTAAGCTCCGCCGCGTGCGTCTTGAGATATAGTGACAAAAGGGCGTTAGTGCCAAAAATTTTTTATTTTCAATTTCAACCATTTTTTTTGTACTTATATGTACAAATTATTAAATATTTTTACAAAAAAAAAGTTTAAATCAGTCATAAGCTTCAACCCATGCGTGGAAAAAGGGCGTAAGTGCTAAAAATATGATATTTTCAATATTTTCAATACATTTTGACATAAGTATGTGCAACTGCAAATAATTGTGTAATCATACGACGAAAACGTGAAATTGTTCCCTTTCCTTCGACCAGTGTGTCTTAAAACATGGTGGCATAAGGGCATAAGTGACAAATATATGTTATTTTCAGTTTTTACAAACTTATTGACATTCATACATATGCAAATTATTTAGTATTCGTACGAGACAAAAGTAAACATCTTCCCCGAGCTTCGTTGCTGGCGTCTTGATAAATGGTGGCAAAAGGGCGTAATTGACATCATAATTAAGTTTTTAATATAAAAAGGGCTTTTGACATTCAACTTCGTTTATTGTAACATATGAATACCATACAATGGACACTCAATGTAAAATCCATGCATGCTGACTGACTTGCTATGGCCAGCTTGTATGTAAAGAACCTTACAAAATCGTTGAAGTAGCAGATTGGACATACCCAAATTTAAAAATATTTTTCCCCGCATTCTCAAACGGCATGCATAGACTGGTGTAGATCTGGTGTGTTTTGAGCGGGAAAGTTTTGACATATCCAATCCAAAGCTTGGAAAACTCAACTCATGTTAAAAATAATAAAACGTATTTTGAAAGGGATTCGAGCAGGAGATGTGGACAACCTAGCTTGGGCTTGGCTGTCTGTAGTGTCACATCACTACAGATCCACTACAGATCATGAGCTGTGATTCTTGATGTAATATAGTGGCAAAATGGCGTAAGTGACAAAACTATATAATTCAGTCATATGATTCAAAATATTTGCGTGTACGTTCGCCAGATTATCAGCCGGCAATATATTGAAGACTTGAAGGTCATCATGCTCAAGATAAATCCCAAACTTGGCACTTAACTGACATTAATTTGGTGTCCAGTTACAAAGTACAAAGTAATACTATAAAACCGATAGTGAAGCGTAAAGATAGAGTGCATGTCCCTTTTTTCATTGACAAAAAGCATAACTGATGCGCATCACTCACATTGAAGTTTACCCCAACATCAACACTATTTTAATAGCATTATTTGGATAATGGTGATCTGAAGGACGCTTTTTGGCACAAAGACGACTTTCTCTGTTCGACGAAGTCTTCTTTTGAGTTAACTACAACAAATCACATATTATTTTCACAGAGTTTGGGCTCAATCCCCATATACTTGAACTACCGTGCCGACCATATATTTTTCCTGGGATAGTGGGCAAACTTTGCATGAAGTGTAGTGATGCGGTCCACCTCGTCCTGTTTCCATACAAAGAAGTCTATACTTAATACATGTTTCATGTTGTGATTGTAAATAAAAGCGGCTGGATACAGGAGACCATCTTGTACCAAGCTGGTGGGAATTACTAAGCTGCAGTTACCAAAAGTAAATTAGTAAATGAAATATATGCAGAAGTTTTAAGATATAAGTTGCCTTATGTTTTTTCTACCGTTTTATCACAATAAATTTTGCTGTGGTACATTCTGTTTACTTCATTTAGCAGTAGCGCTTCATTTGCAACTGCGTACTTTGAGTTCTAGATTTGATATGCTGCCAGTCCACCAGCACATTTAATAGATCTATCCATCCATCCTCTCTTGGCTTGATGACAAACATGGGACGTATAATAGTTTTGTAGCGTTCAAAGCCAGCCGGGCACACATGCAATTCAGTCCGCTATGTAAGGCGTTTTATTTCCCACTTGGAGATTTAAAACATCAAATCGGTATTGAAATATGTTTATTCTTTGCTCATGCTCTATCTATTGTAATGTGATACTATAGTCAAGCCCAAGATAGGTTGTCCACAGCTCGAGCTCGAATCCATTTAAAATCCGTCTATGCAAGCCACTTGAGAATGCTGGGGAAATATTATTTTAAAGGTTTGGTTTTGTCCAATCAGCTACTTACAAACGATTTTGTAATGGTTTTTTCATACAAGCTGGCCATAGCAAGTCAGTCAGCATGCATGGATTTTACATTGAGTGTCATTGTATGGTATTCATATGTTACAATAAACGTAGTTGAATGTCAAAAGCCCTTTTTTTATTAAAAACATATTATGATGTCAGTTACGCCCTTTTGCCACCATTTATCAAGACGCCAGCAACGAAGCTCGGGGAAGATGTTTACTTTTGTCTCGTACGAATACTAAATAATTTGCAATGTATGAATGTAAATAAGTTTGTTGAAACTGAAAATAACATATATTTGTCACTTACGCACTTATGCCACCATGTTTTAAAACACACAGGTCGAAGAAAAGGGAAATTTCACGTTTCCGTCGTATGAATACATAATTATTTGCAGTTGCACATACTTATGTCAAAATGTATTGAAATAATTTAGAATATCATATTTTTAGCATTTACGCCCTTTTGCCACGCATGGGTTGAAGCTTATGACTGATTTAAACTTTACTTTCGTAGAAATATTTAATAATTTGTATATATAAGTGCACAAAAATTGTTGACATTGAAAATAACAAATTTTTTGCACTTAAGCCCTTTTGTCACTATATCTCAAGACGCACGCGGCGGAGCTTCGGGGACTTTTCAACTATTGCTTAGTAGGCTAATCTGAGCCTGTGTGCAAATTTTCAGCTTGTTCGGAATTTTGTCCGGGTAAAAGTCTTCCACTCCTGGGCTATATTGAAATACACAACAAAATTAAATAAATAAGAAAAATGTTTTGTTGGGCCCTGCACCTCCACCAAATTCACTTGAATCAGCCGATGCCAAAAACTCGTTTAATATCTCATTTCACTACCGTGTGACAAGAGTAATAATAAATTCGTATTAAACAGACAAATAATTTAATTTTTTTAATTCTTTTTTCATCTTAATAGGCCCTACTAATCAATAAATTAATAAATACATTCGTATTCTGAGTGTAGGCCTACCCACTCAGTCATATTATAACTAATTTTCAGTGGGGGACAGTAAATCAAAGTGACCAAGCCAACCCTGTAGCCCGACACTATCGACGAGTGAGCGATAACCAACCAAATGTAATTGTTTATCTTTTGTTGACGTTCAAATATATAAAAATTGATTTCAACATTTAAAAAAAAAAATTGTGCTAGGCCTAGTGCTAATAAATATTAGGACATGAAATAATTTTGTATATATTTTCAGACGTCTACAACAAGTTGGCTTAAAATAATAATAGTGTAAAATTAAAACAAAATTTCTAAATAATTGCAATTTTTTTCGAAGCTTTCAAGATTTTTATGTGAGACCATTGTTTTATGTTTCCGCTAAAAAAATGTTATCTCCTTGTAGGTTGGCATCAACTACCAGCCGCCGACAGTGGTACCTGGCGGTGACCTCGCGAAGGTACAGAGGGCAGTGTGCATGCTGGCCAACACGACCGCGATCGCTGAGGCTTGGGCCCGCCTGGATCACAAGTTCGACCTTATGTACGCCAAGCGAGCCTTTGTCCACTGGTGAGTACTAGTGTGCATACACTGCGTTTACCACAGACATTTAGTTCGAACTAAACTAATACGGTTTACGTAATATACGATGCGTTTATCACAGAAACTTAAACCGATCTAAATGTGGCGGACGTTAGAACGGTGTAAGAACATCATTCGTCTAGCACCAGATGGCGTTGAGCTTCATGCCCCCACCTGATGTAAAAGCAACCAGATTATTAACTTCTCAAACTAATAACAATAGTGTGCGCAAAGAAAACCTGCTAAAAGTAAGAGCCTACTCCCAAGATTCCAGTGCCTATGTAAGGGAGTATTTTACTCCCCAAAACTAGAGGCGAGCTCTGGCAATCGTTGATGGGGACCTTGCATTGTATACAATACAATAATTGTATTGTAGAAAGAAAAAAAGTTTTCTTTCTCTTTATACAACTTCTTCGTTCATTCAACCAACTTTCAGACATTTTACTTTTACTTTCAAAATATCGGTAAGCGTGCTCTGGAATAGCCTTAATTGGGGACCGTTGGTAGGCTACGATTCACCCACCGATTACGTCACTATTGGCAATGATGTTCAGGAGAAAATTTATGTACAGCTTCTGGGTATATATTGTGTGGCTCGTTGGTCTTGTTGTTAGCCTTCCTGCTTCCAATGCAGAGGGTCTAGGGTTCGATTCCCGCTAAAGTCAGAAGTTTTTAACTTCTGATTTGGACTTGAGTCCATCAGTTCTTGTCAAATAGGAAGTTGTAAACGGTGACTTTGGAGCCGTCCTAGCAACGAGGCACATAATAAATTTAAAGTTGTTCTGAATCGGCATTGTTGATTCTGGCGTTGATCCGCGGGTGTTCGTACTGTCCGTACCACTGATTGCTATATTTCTTATTAAAACAATATCGATCTTTGGTTTTTTATCGCTCACTCGTCGATTGCGTCGGGGTCTGCAGGGTTGGCTTGGTCCCTTTGGTTTACTGTCCCCCACTGAAAATAAGTTGTGTGACTGAGTGGGTATAGACTCTAAATACGGATTTATTTATTTATTTAGCGTTATGCATGCAGGCGATGTTTCAGTTAGTGTCTTTTATCACCATCGTCGTTTCCCGCTTCTTGGCAGGTTCAGCTTGGAATTTACAACTAAATTTAAAATTTGTCAATTTTTTCCATCTTGAGCTAAGTAAAGTATCTATGGACAGCACTTTTCTTGTAAAAATTGTAATGGTGTAATATTTCTATTCGATATTTAAAACTGTATCAAGTACACAAGAACGGTACTCAAGCTAAAAATTAGCCTACATACAGTATCAAAATGTCTGTGATCAAGTATCTTAAGTATAATATAGTGTATAATATATAATAATATAATATATAGTATCTTAAGACAACGGGGAAACATCTTTATTTACTCTGGTATAAGTAAATTATTTTATCTATTGGGTAAATTCAAAATGACTCGAAAAATTAAAATCGAAGTGAAACATATCTTTTTCGTGGACCCGGCACCTCCTATTATTATTATTATGTTTTTAATCCTTCCACAATCTACATCTTTTCCAACTCCTTTCAGCTTTCTCCTCTTTTCTGCATGTAGGTCTTCCATCTTTTCCTCACCCTATTTCGTTTTCCTGTTTCAATTATTCTTCTTTAAATAAAATAATAAAATAAATTTTGTATTTAGTGAGTTCGTCATATGATTGATTTTCAGGGGGGGACATTAAACCAAAGCGACCAAGCCAACCCTGTAGGCCCTGACGCAAACGACGAGTGAACGATAACCAACCGAAGATCGACATTGTCTGAAAAAAACGAACTAAAACTGATTTCTTAAGTCCAGAATTTCACTGTCTCGTTAAAATTTATCTGCCAGTTAGTCCACTAAGTAAATATGTACAAGGCTTCTGATTGGTGGTTGTCATAGTGAAACAAGTTATGTGGCAGTTAAATTTACTTGCCACTTTAAGTGGACATTGAAATACGGTTAGACGAACCCACTCAAACGAATATGAGTTTTGCCAAAATCAGGAACATCAAATCAGGGAATAATTTATTTATTTATTTGGACAACAAATAACAATACAAAGTACAGTTAAAGTTTATAACAGTTTTCACCGTGTAGTCCATTTTTGCTAAACATAGACTAGTTGTTACATAAGTATTAATATAATATAATATAGGTATTTTACAAAATAGTATAGGCCTATAGCCTATTATATGGTAGGCCTACCTCCTACTAATAATAAAATATAGCAATTATTAGGTAGTTTTGTCTGTCATAAAGTCTTTTATATGCTGTAGTATGCCTATTGTATTAGGAATTTAGTTAGTTCATTTTTGAATTTGATGTGATATGTTATGTTTTTTATTGATTGGGGGAGTTTATTGAATAGAGTTTTATTCAAATAATCAGAGTTTTTTTGACCTAGGTTTGTACGATATTGGTTAAGATGGAGGTTATTTTGTTCGTTTGTGTTGTGGGTGTGTATGCCACTGTTGACTGTGAGAGTGTGGATGTTTTTTCTTGTGACTAAAATTTGACTTGAGAATGTATAGGCATGTAACTGTAAGAATGTTTATAGTACAGGCCAGTTAGACAATTTTTGGGCAAAACCCAGACATTTAATGTTCCTCAAATATTATTGCTGGAATATGCTCAGGGGATGTCCCTGGATCAAAAAAACTTAAGTTCCCAAAAAATCCCACTGGGGAAAATCCGCCATCTTGAAAAAACGCCACCATGTTGTATTTCGCAGATTGTTTGCTCTAACAGGTGATCCAAGTGACCAAATGACTTGATTTTTTTCTTTGTTATTATTTGCAACCCTTATTGATTGAAATAATTAATTGTCATAGGAAAAAATCCGCCATCTTGAAAAAAATTCAAACATTTAAAATTTTGTTTTTTCTGCTATAGCAGGCGATTCAAGTGACCTAAATACATAACATAAATTTCCTCTGTTATTATTTACAACCACCTTTTGATAGAAATAATAAAATTTCATCTGCCTTCCTTCATAATAACCAGAATTTATACTATATTGCAAATCATTGCGACAAAAATAGCAACCAACAAGTTCAATGTTATTTTGCAGTTAAAAGTTTCCAACCAAGAAATGTACAGTAATTAAAAACTTATTGTGAGTATCAAGTAGTTTCAATTAAAATTTTCATAGAACATCACTTACGGTACTTAGTGGTTTCCCTTGAATTCACCATCATTCAGCAGTCACCGTTGTTCCATCGAAATGTCGTACCAAGAGTTTTACAGAAAAATAAAATAACTGCTGTTCCTTAAACATTTTTATCGCGTTCCTTGTAGTATTAAGTAAAATATTAACCCCCCCCACCCATTTGTCCTTGAAATTAATTGAGCCGGCGACGCCTCTTAACTGGCGATATAAGACTCTTGCCATCGTTATCATTTCACTGTCACACTTAGTTACGATTGGCTCCTGGCGGCTTTACCCATGGCCGAGGTCTTTCTGAAGCGACCGTTGTCGAATGGGTGCATTCAATTTGCCAGCATCGACAAAGCATCTTTTGGAAGAGTTCTGTGGAGTCTTCCTAGCCACATCCGAACAGCATATCGAGATGCGCATGTCCCGTCAAAGACGAGACACCAAGACACCACAAAAATGCAAGAGTGGCTACATCTCCACAGCCCCTTCCAGCGCGTCTCACCTCTGCTTGTGTCTCTTTCAACGATGTGGTGGCAACAGACAAGTGTCAATTGCGACTGTGCTAGAGATGTGGAGCCATGAAGGCAATGGTTGAGAAACCGTTCAGTCAAATTTACCTGAAAATGCAAGCGAAGGTTAAATTTATGGCAACCGTCTTAAATGGTATCCAGGTCCGCAATGATGTATAGTCCACATCAATCCTACGCAGCTCTTCCACTGAATGTTGTGCATCGTCCGGACTGACGAGGAGCTTGCAGAGTATCTCACCTACGAACTGGCAGCAAGACCACCTACACTTTTTGATGAATTCTCTTTAAACAAGGGGACGAAGTCCACCCTCTTCAGGGCCTATCTGCAAGAAATTGCTCCAGCTGAACAAGACCTTCCCCAAATGAAGCATTGCCACATTCGCCATCGACAGGGGTTTCTTGTTGCGCCGCGTTGTGTGGATACGACACTCTACATACAGGCAGATATGTCAACAGTATGTGTCGTATGTAAAACGTCATTATAGCTAAAAAAAATAAAAAATAAATAAACTATGCTCAAACCATGGTGGTATTTGACGGCTACCAGAAGCCGTCGACAAAAGACACGAAGCATGTCCGGCGATGCCATGGATCATCTTCAGCAGATGTCGTTGTTAAATGGATAGGGGTTCCCCTCAATCCTACTGATTGGGAGTGGAAACTTGCGAATGGACAACTGACGCCAATCCCAACACTTAAGGCTCCAGAATCAGATGAACTATACTCAGAATTGTATCATGCAACTGTAAAACGGGATGTGAGCGCCCAAATTGTAGATTCCAAAAAATGGACTAACTTGCTCCAGCATGTGTGGCTTCTGCACGGGATATGGTTGATTCACTGCGCTCCCACTTTAGAAGACGACGAAAACGTTGTAGACGTTGGATGTCGCAAAATTAGTTTGACAGTGTGATTGATAATGATAGTGATAGTCGTGGCGAGAGTCTTATGTCACCAGTTTGGAGGCGTCGTCGGCTAAATTCATTTCAAGAACAAATGTGTAAGGGGGATGGTTTAGTAACTTACGTGACAGTACAAGGAATGCGATAAAAGTGTTTTAGGAACAGCAGTAAATTCTTTTTTTGTAAAACTCTTGGTATGACATGTCGATGGAGCAACGATGACTGGTGAATGATGGTGAATTCAGGGAAACCACTAAGTAAGTGATGTTCAATGAAAGTAAGTGATGTTCTATGAAACATTTAATTGAAACGACTTGATAATCGCAATGATTTATTTTGTCAAATGTCATTAAACCCATTGAAGACAACTGAATAGTTGTCGAAATATTGTTTCACTTAGTTTACTTTATTTTCAAGTGCAGTGTACAGTCCAAATAAATCAAAACATTATTAACCTTTAGGCTTTACTGCTCTAAAAGTTTCATTATTATATTAACGTTTTTAATTAGTTGGCAACGTTTAACTGCAAAAATAACATTGAACTTGCTGGTTGCTATTTTTGTGGCATTGATTTGCAATATAGTAAAAATTCTGGTTATTATGAAGGAGGGCAGATGACATTTAATTATTTCTATCAATAGGGGTTGTAAATAATAACAGAGGAAATTATGTTATGTCTTTAGGTCACTTAAAACGCCTGCTATAGCAGAAAAAAACAAAAATTCAAAATGGTTGAATTTTTTCAAGATGGCGGATTTTTTCCCATGACAATTAATTATTTCTATCAAAAGGTGTTGCAAATAATAACAATGGAAAAAAAATCAAGTCATTTGGTCACTTGGATCACCTGTGAGAGCAAACAATCTGCAAAATACAACATGGCGGAGTTTTTTCAAGATGGCGGATTTTCCCCAAGTGGGATTTTTTGGGAACTTGAGTTTTTTGTTCAGGGACATCCCCTGAACGTATTCCCGCAATAATATTTGAGGAACATTAAATGTCCGGGTCAAAGTCTAATTTGCCTGTACTATTAGTGTAATAAAGTATGAGACTGCTAATCGTCGTGGTGTGTTCTGTCCAGGTACGTCGGCGAAGGAATGGAGGAGGGTGAATTCTCCGAAGCCCGCGAAGACATGGCCGCACTCGAGAAAGATTATGAGGAGGTCGGCATGGACTCAGTTGAGGGCGAGGGAGAAGGAGCCGAAGAGTACTAGTACATTGTTAGAGATTCGTTGTCCACAGACACGTTGCCTGTCACACGTGTATATTTGGGTGACCCCCTCAATACTACATGATTGTACATTTTTTTGCTTTTAACTTTGTTTGTGGGATGAATTCATTATTGTAAAACTGTTAAAATTTATGTAGTAGTAAGTTATTGAATAAAATATATATTTCTATTTATTAAGAAGTGTTTTCATTGATTTAGGCTTGGAAGAAGGAACATCATAAATAGGGGTATATAAATAAACTAGGAAAACGCTAAAGTCCCGCCGCGTTGTTGGATGAGCGTAATTGGTGCATTGAGCTGCCATGTGTTATGCAGATTTTCTGTTGTTCTGTGAAAAAATCATTACTAAGTTGAATTTTTTTAAATTAATTGTAATTGTTAAAAAAAGAATAAAATCGTAAAATTGCGATTTTTACAAGAAATAATTTCTCGATTGCGCTCAAATTTAACACTTATCTATTAATTCATAAAATTAAGGTTCTGTGAAAAAATCATTAAATCGGATAAAGCATGTAGGTGTTATAAGTCAAAGAAATTGTTTTAAAAAAAAAAAAAAAAAACGTAAAATTGCGATTTTTATCAGAAATAAATTTTTCGATTGCGCTAAAAAACGTGGCAGTTCTAAGTTCAGAGATTTCGAAGGCCTCCATAAAATTTCAATCGCAGTTGGAGTATCGGTTTAGCCGGAATCGTGCGGACAAACAGACAAAAATACAAAAAAAAAGAAAAAAAAGAAAAAAAAAAACATTCCGGATTTTTTTTCCAGTGTTGTGAAATGGAATCTTCGCTTCGCTCATCCAATAAAAGGGGACCCTCTTAGATAAATTTTGTTGTCAGTAAACGAAGTATTGAAATTTAATCTGGAGATCTAGGTGCCCGTTAGGGCGCCGCAGCCAAGCCGTATCGCGCTACATACTCGGGCACTTTAGCAAGCAAAGTTGGGGTGATTTTGAGGTGTCACCCAGCCGTCATGAAACGTGATGTGAACTTGAAAACTATCAAATCGGGGGATTTTGGTACCTGACAACACATGCCAAAATAATGGTTGGGGTACGAACATTCATTTGTGGTGAAAAAATGATTTGAAACATGCTCAAAATCACTAAGGATGTTATTGGATGAGCGTAGCGAGCGTAGCGAGCGTAGCGAAGATTCCATTTCATTACACTGGAGAAAAAAAATCCGGAATGTTTTTTTTTTTTTTTTTTTTTTTTTTTTTTTTTGTTTTTTTGCTGTTTGTTTGCACGATTCCGGCTAAACCGATACTCCGATTGCGATGAAATTTTATTGAGACCTTCGAAATCTCTGAACTTAGAACTGCCACGTTTTTGAGCACAATCGAAAAAAAAAAATCCCATAAAAATCGCAATTTTACGATTTTTTTTCGATTTTTAAAAAATTTCTTCGATTTATAATACCTACACGCTTTGTCCGATTGTAATGATTTTTTCACAGAACCTTTATTTTATGAATTTATATATTCGTGGAAAATTTAAGCGCAATCAAATAATTATTTCTCATAAAAATCGCAATTTTACGGGGTTTTTCTTTTTTAAAACAATTCTTTGACAAATAACACCTACATTCTTTATCCGATTGTAATGATTTTTTCACAGAACCTTAATTTTATGAATTCATATATTCGTGTAAAATTTGAGCACAATCAAATAATTATTTCTTATGGAAATCGAAATTTTACGATTTTTTTCTTTTTTAAAATTACGATTAATTAAAAAAAATTAAAAATTAAAGTTTATTTTTTATTTATTTTAAATTATTTTTAAAAAAATCATCAACTTAGTAATGATTTTTTCACAGAACAGAAAATTCACATAACACATGGCAGCTCAATGCACCAATTACGCTCATCCAACAACGCGGCGGGACTTAAGCGTTTTCCTAGTTTACTGTCTAATTCGTTAGTTTCAATTGCCCAGCGGTTCTAACCAAACGGGTAGGGCTACAACGTTCATATATTTTGACATATTGATGTATTGCCATTAGAAAGAAAAAGTTGAAAAAGTTTGCCGGAAGGCTTACAAATAAAGGTTTCAATATAAGCCTTTTACAGGCTTATAATACATAGTGTACAAAAAGGAAGTCTTTGGACCAGTAGATATTTTACATTCTATTGTTAAAATTGGTAATACCATAGCAATTATAATCATTATTATTATTATTATTTATTTTCAAAATGTAATGACATAATACATAATATAAAATCGACTTTGATAAAATTATTATATAATAACAAATAATTTTCAATGGAACGTTAAAAAAGTAATGAGATTCCACATATAACAAAAAACTTGTAAAAAAAAATACAGCCAAACCTTACACAATCAAAAGCAATGAGATCTAAAAGAAATGCGAAGCTTATGTACCCTCTTACATTTTCGCAATCTTATAAATTCACTTTGCCCTGTGACTGCATCCTTGCAAAGCTTGGCAAAAAAATTTGCACAACACAAAACACAAAACAATAGTTGCAAATAAAATTTTGACACGCTTTGCAAGGATGCAGTCACAGGGCAAGGTGAATTTATGTGATTGCGAAAATGTAGGAGGGTACATAAGTTTGGCATTTCTGTTAGATCTCATTGCTTTTCATTGTGTATTATTGTTGACTGCAAATCCCGGAGAAAAATCTTTTTTGTTCGCTCTCTACGGGCCAAACGGTTACCCGGACCTTCGTGGAATTTTTAGGACCCCTTCCTCGTGAATGCTCTGCTCACTGCCTCCTATATGTTCGTCGTGGCTCCTCGTTCCCTGCCTGTCCACGCAACAAGTTTTGATTGTTAAAGACAATTCGCACTTTTTTTCCACAGCGCTAGTTACCGTCCCCAAGAGCTTTCTTTTGTTTTCGTTGTTTACATACGATCTGCATACAATTCAAATGTCATCATGCCAGAGTTGAGCTGTATTTTTCTTCATAATAGGCAATGGTGCGTGCAAGAAGTTGTAAGATACCGGGATGCCATTATCTAAAACTAGGAAAACGCTAAAGTCCCGCCGCGTTGATGGATGAGCGTTTTTGTAATTTTTTTGTTTGCGTTTTTTGCGTTTGTTTGCACTTTTCCTTTGCAAGTGCTTTTTGAATGCATTGTAGGTGATTGTTGTCAAGTTTCTATTGTTACGTGTTAATTGGTATTATAAACCTCAATAAACTCATATTAAAACCTTTATTTCTGTGGATTCTGGCTAACTTTTTCAACTTTTTCTTCCAAAAGGTACTACATCACCATAACCTTAATGTCCATGTGAAATCTGAACGTTGTAGCCCCACCCGTTTGGTCAGAATCGGCCCGAATGGGACGAAAATATCGCTCTAAAAATTGAAAAACTTATATTAAAACCTTATTTTCTATGATTCTGGCTAACTTTTTCAACTTTTTCTTTCAAAAGGTACTACATCACCATAACCTTAATGTCCATGTGAAATATGAAAGTTGTAGCCCCACCCGTTTGGTCAGAATCGGACCAAATGTCACGAAAATATCGCACTAAAAATCGAAAAAAAATCGTAAAAGTACGATATTCATAAGAAATATTTCTTCGATTGTACCCAAAAAACAATACCCCTCTAAGTTCAGAGAAAACGAAGGTCCCCTCCAATTTTCATCAAGATCGCATATGCCGTTTGCCCGGAATCGAGCGAACAAACAGACGAAAAAAAAAAAAAAAAAAAAAAAAAAAAAACACCCGAGCTAAATATTTTGGGGGGTCAGGGAAATTGAAGTCTTCGCTTCACTCGCTTCGCTCGCTACGCTCATCCAATTACGCCTATTTTAAATCAGTAGCTAGACACGTTATATCGCTTGGGGTTCATCATCTATGCGTAACTTTAGCAGGATGTTTTTGCCTCCAGAAAAAAGCCATTGGGAATTGGTATCTTATCCCGCGTTAGTTGCAGGCACTCTTGCCGCAGCCTATTCCAATTTCCAACAGCTCAAAATTCTTACCATCGCAGGACTCTTCATATTAGGACTACATAAAATCCAATCTGGAGAGTTTTAGGGCTAACAGCAATATGCACAGGCATAATACAAGACTTAAAGAAAGCCTGTACGTCCTACCCCATAGACTGGAGCTGGCTCAGAAAAGTGAAGACTTTATTGGAGTCAAAATGCTCTTCTAAAGCATCTTACAAAATCTGTAAAATCAAGTACTTTTAGACATAGATTAAAACATTATTTAATTGCTAGGGCTAAGTACAGTATCGATGAGATATTTGAGACCCTGTTATTTAAATTTTAACTGTACTTTTAACATTCTTATTGTTCTTTTTTTTATTATATTTTAGTGAGGATACCAGAACACTTTAATACTGTCACTTATCTTGTTTGCTACTAGGAAAACGCTAAAGTCCCGCCGCGTTGATGGATGAGCTTTTTAAAAGTTTTTAGTTTGCGTGGGATATCTTTACTTTTGCAAGTGCTTTGTTTTTCTGCCGACGCATTGTAGGTGATTGTTGTCAAGTTTTAATTTGTTATTATTTAACGTAAAAATCTTACATTAAAAGCTATATTTCTATGGATTCTGGCTAACTTTTTCAACATTTTCTTTCAAAAATAATATGAACGTTGTAGCCCCACCCGTTTGGTCAGAATTGGCCCAAATGGCACGAAAATATCGCACAAAAAGTCAAAAAACGTATATTTAAAGCTTTATTTCTCTTGATTCTGGCTAACTTTTTCAACTTTTTCTTTCAGAAAGCAATACATCACCATTACCTTAATGTCCATGTGAAATATGAACGTTGTAGCCCCACCCGTTTGGTCAGAATTGGCCCAAATGGCACGAAAATATTGCACTAAAAATCGAAAAAAAATCGTAAAAGTACGATATTCATGAGAAATATTTCTTCGATTGTACCCAAAAACGTGGCAAGTCTAAGTTCAGAGAAAACGAAGGTCGTGTCAAATTTTCATCAAGATCGCATATGCCGTTTGCCCGGTAGAGAGCGAACAAACAGACGGAAAAACAAAAAAAAAAAAAAAACAACCGAGCTAAATTTTTTGGGGGGTCGGTGAAATTGAAGTCTTTGCTTCGCTCATCCAATTATTTTTTTATTTTTATTTTAATGTATTTTTCTCGCCACTCGGCGAGAAGGCTAACCGCGCTGGTCCGAGTCTTTTACTCTTGTTCATAGATAATGCTTTTGTTCCTAGGGCGTTTTCTTTTCTTGTAGATCTTTTGTAAGCCTATACCTTGGCATACGTTTTTGTACATTATTTGTAATTCTGTTTGTATGACGAGATAATGTACTGATATGTGATGTACCTGATGTATCAAAATAAACTGAACGGAACGGAACTGTGTTACTCCTCGGAACTAGAGGCGAGCACTGGCATTCGTCGTCGGGGACCACCCCCTTGATTTGTTTATTCATTAATTTAATTAAATAATAATAATAAATAAATAAAATTAATTAACTCCTTTCCTATTCAGTTAAAAAATGGATTTACAAAGGAGGACACCCTTTCCGACGACGACGACCGGGCTATGACAACACGAACGATGACTATAAACTGATGATGAGAACCACTATACTGAGACCATAAAAAGAAGGCTAGACCAGTTAATAAGATTCAGGTCCAGAAAACTGAGAAAAGTTTCAGATCGATGTTCGATGCTCACTTCGCGTTGTTAGTCGACAATAAAAAAGACATTTTTTGCCTTTTTGTGCTGTCAAAATTTTTATGACTCATCAGTCCATGATTAATTCGGGAGTGTTTTACCACCTGTACTTCAAGTACACGCGAGCCTTGATGTACGCTCTAATTGTAATGTAAAGTGCGACGAAATTATTTGAGTTATTATATCAAGTTTGAGCTGCGGAAGGGGAACGTCGGCTGACATAACCCAACATAACCTTCAAAATGGATTTTCCTTTTGGACCTGGACATGATGCTACTAACTTGGGAATAATAGACCCAGTTGGTCGTCTAAAAGCCTTGACCGACTACGGGAATGCAGTGGACATCGATAACAATATTCCACCAAGAAGGTAAGCCTAGGCCTTAGCTTTTCAGTTGGGTCAGCTTGGCCTGCCTGGTTCAATCCTAGCGATCCTAGGGAGGCCTCCTAGACGTTTAGACTAGGCCTAGCTAGGGACTGGCTAGTTATGCCTAGCCTAGGGCTACCAGGCCTAGCTACGCCTAGTGTAGGGATGCTCTTAGCTTAGGTTACGTTGACCAGCCTCTTCCAACTTTAGACCTTAGGCTTAATTTCATGGCAGAGGATATTCTTACGGCATAGGCCTACCGTAAGAATTACTAGAAATTATTCTTACGGTATGTGTTTTCATTGGTTGTCTCATCACGTGACTCATCAACAGGCGCGCCGTAAGAATAGTGTATAGTAATTCTTTCGGTCTATGCCTACTATGACCATGCACAGGCCAAACGTCGCTTATCTTAAATCTAAAGTACCTACAAAACCTTTAACGTCGCTATTTTAAATCTAAAGTACCTACAAAACCTTTAACGTCGCTATTTTAAATCTTAAGTAGCCCTACCACTAATTTTTGGCCCTACCTACAAAACCTTTCACGTCGCTATTTTAAATCTAAAGTAGGCCTAGCCCTACCTAGGCCTACTGATCAAAAACTGGGCATAGGCCTACCAAACGAAAAAGTTCGCTCCATGCCGTAAGAATAGTGTGTAGTAATTCTTACGGCATGCCGTAAGAATATCCACTCCGTAATTTCATACTGTCATGTAGCGTAGGCCCTAGGCTAGGCTAGTCTACTAGGCCTAGGCTAGTTATGCAGAACTTCTTCGGTTGGGGCGGTCCAACTTTTCAACACTTGTTTTTTTCAAGGCTGTGGATATTCGTACGGTCAGCCGTACGACTCGACTAGTGCAAAATTATTCGTACGGTCAATGATCTGATTGGATAAAGGCGCGCCGTAATAAAAGTGTCGCCCTTCCGCCGTCCTTTTTTGCTGTTGAAGTAGGCTAACAACAAAAAAACATCAAGACCTTTTTAAACATCGCTATTTTAAACAAGAGTCCTTTTTGGTAGGCCTACTAGGCCTAAATGTCGTCGTCCTTTTTGCTGTCTGGTAACAAAAAAATCTTCCAAGACCTTTAACGTTGCTATTTTAAACGAAAGTCCTTTTTCGGTTGTCGTCGTCCTTTTTTGCTGTTTTATTAACAACAAAAAACCTTCCAAGACCTTTAACGTTTCTATTTTAAACAAAAGTCCTTTTTAGGCTGCCTACCTACACGTCGAGGTGTAGAGATAAGGCTTTTCCTTAAAATAGGCCTAGGCCTAGCACTTTTTAAACTCTAGAATTGTGTTTGCGACGGGGCCGAATGTAGTGAAATCATTTGCAGAAAAAACATGGACCCAAATAGAATGGTAAAAAAAAACGACCAAACGAAAATTTGAACTGCCGACCTTTCGCATAGAATTCGGACGCGCTACCACTCTGCCACAATGCACTGTGATAATTGAAGCTATTGGCCTAGTTAGGTGGTATCGTACGGCTGACTGTACGAATAATTTTGCACTGGTCGTACGGCTGGCCGTACGAATATCCACTGCGTTTTTTCAATGAAAACATACGCACCCGAAATCCTTTCCCTTACAAAACTACTTGCTTTAGGTTAGTCGACCTTTCCGCCTAGTTACCTGCCGCGCTAGTTCTAGGATATTTTTGATAACAGCGCACCCGAAATCCTTTCCGTTACAGTGTATAAAAGTTGGACCGCCCTAACCGAAGAAGTACCATGCAGTTAAATGCTTGCTTGATGGTGCCTTAATTTATTATGGCCTAGGCCTAGCCTAGAGGCCTACAGGTCTAGGCAGTGGCAGGTAGGGCTAGGTAGGCCTAGCCTAGGCCTAGCCCTATTTGGGGTGAAAATAAAAGTCAACCTGTTTTTTTTACTTTTTATATAGGCTTCCGGTAGCCAAAAGCGGTGAATTGGTGGTGAAAATAATTCAACATAGGCCTATGGTTGGAAGCTCTGTAGCCCATCTCTCTCCCCTTGATATTTTAAAAAATTTTGGGTGTGTGACCTTGTTAAAAAATGCAGATTATGTAGGCCTACAATAAAATGTAGGGGCTAGAATGAGAATTTAGCGATAGGTGTTTGTGGATTGTGGTGGAACTTATTTGCATCTTTGGTTTTGTTCTGCCCAAAAGCGGTAGATTGGTGTTGAAAATGATTTATAAATTATAGTTTTCAGCGGTGAAAATTTTGTTTTTACCATAGCCCTAGGCCTATCGTTTACCTGCCTCTGGAGATGAGTGAATCTAAAAACTTGTTAGATTGGGACTATGTAGCCTAGGCCTACCTAGGCTCTATAGGCCTATGTCCTACACTACTAGGGAAACGCCAAAGTCGTTGTTAAACAAGTGAGTGAGCCATGTGTTGAGTACCCGGTTACATTACTTTTCTTCCCCCTACCTTAGGCCTACCTAGCCTATCATAGGCTAGAGAGGCGCATTATGACCTTACAGTTGACGCGCCCGTCCCCGTATACCAACTTAACTTTAAAAACTATTATTTAGCCTATACGAATTTAATTATCAAACTTAAATGCAAATGTTCCCGGGTAGGTACTCACCACATGACTCGCTCACTCGTCTTACTACGACTTTGGCATTTCCCTAGTCTAGTTGGCTAAGGCGCCCTTGTAGCCGAAATGTGAAAGAAGTGGGTTCAATCCCCTGGTCGGGAAAGATTTTGTAATTTCTAGATTGTATTTCAAAATTAATTAGTAAACATGTTTTGAAATGCATATAACGCAGTGTAGTCCATCATCTGTGGCAATAGGGCCTACTATGGTAAACATAGCCAGTACGAAATACGTGAAAATATTGCAAGGTTTACTCAATCTACGAGCGGAATTTGGGGGTACCTTGACGTGCAACATTCGACAGACCTTGCATGGGCACGGCATTTCACGGCCAGGCGAATAACAAACAAAAAATATCTTTTCAAAATCTAAAACATTGTCGTTAAAATAATTTCTAAACATTGGAAGTCTATTTTTCAGTTTATTATTTCTTGTAGGTTTAAATCGCAATGAATCTTGCTGATTTTGTTAGCAGTTCTCAATAAACTCGTACCGGATGTCTGTTTAAAATTTCAGCGCAATCTGTTCAGCGATTCGGCTGATTTTCAACGTACACACACACACACACACGCACGCAGAAAAACAATTAGGGCCGTTTAAGTCGAATGGAGATCACACCGTTCGCTACGCTCACTCGTTCAACAAGGCATTTTGGCCTAGGGCCAGTGGCGGCTTGAACCCCTGAAAACCCGCGGGGCCAACTTTATAGTATTACACCCACCCACGCACGGGCGCCCGCAGGAATTTTGGCAGGGAGGGGGCAAAAGCTACAAGTCGTACTTTCGTTGGGCAAGCACAGGGGGTATAATAATATTAATATTATATAATAATATAATATATTTATAATAGGCCTATATATAATATAATTAATATAATATTAAATAATAATAATATGCGCACAGGCGTGGAAATAGTACACGGCCGCGCAGAATGGTAGAGCGTTCATTCATTGCTTTGCCCGCATACGTTTGAAACTATTTCTCACAAGTCAAACCGTGTTTAGAATACTAGGCCGCTTCGCGAACACTTTTTTTAGTCGCGTCGATGGATGAGCTTTTTTGAAAGTTTTTAGTTTGCATGGGATCTCTTTACTTTTGCAAGTGTTTTTTGTACGCATTGTAGGTGATTGTTGTCAAGTTTCTATTGTTACATACTTGATAATTTCTAATTGTTATTTAGGTCTACCTAAAAAAACTCATATTAAAACCTTTATTCTATGGATTCTGGCTAACTTTTTCAACTTTTTCTTTCAAAAGGCAATAGTACATCTCCATTACCTTAATGTCTATGTAAAATATGAACATTGTAGGGCCTACCCGTTTGGTCAGAATCGGCCCAAATGTCCCGAAAATATCGCATTAAAAATCGAAAAAAAAATGGTAAAAGTACGATATTCATGAGAAATAATTTTCTTCGATTGTACCCAAAAACGTGTCAAGTCTAAGTTCAGAGATTTCGAAGGTCCCCTCCAATTTTCATCATGATTGCATATAGGCCTATGCCGTTTGCCCGGTAGAGAACAATCAAACAGAAAAAAAGAGAAAAAAAAAAAACACCCGAGCAAACTTTTTTGGGTGTCAGTGAAATTGAAGTCTTTGCTTCGCTCATCCAATAATATTTCTTCTTAGTTTTTTACTTTTTTAGTAGGGTAGACACTGTCTCAATGCGGTAATGCCTACCCCGACGCTTCGCCACTGATTGTTGTTAACGCTACTGTCTCAATGCGGTAATGCCTACCCCGACGCTTCGCCACTGATTGTTGTTAACGCTTTTTCTAGTCGCGTTGATGGATGAGCTTTTTTGTACCGTAGGTATAAGTTTTTAGTTTGCGAGGAATCTCTTTCCTTTTGCAAGTGCTTTTTGAACGCATTGAAGGCCTAGGTGATTGTTGTCTAGTTTTTATTGTTAGTAGGCCTACTTGTTAATTGTTATGATTAGAGATGGTGTTTTATAGCATTAACTATAAAAGCGACAAAAATAAGAATGTCATTTTTCATATTTTTTTTCACTTTTCTCGACCATTCACTTAAAATGAGTGAGTTAAAAGGTATGTTTATTTTCGCGAATTTTCGCGATAAACGGCTTTAAACGCGATAAACTTGCTTTTTTGCGATATAGGCCTACGCGCAAAATTGGGTAATTTCGTAAATTTTTTTTTTTTTTTTTTTTTTTACAAAAAGTCGTAAATAAATGACTTTTTTGGTAATTTTTCGTAAAATACGTATTTTTTTATCTTGTTGCCGTGGCCTGTCGAGCTGCAGTCTTAATGAAGAAGTCCCCAAAATCACCGCTAGAGAGGTCTACGCTCACAACTAGCGCCTACTAGAATTTCGATTCACTTTAGCTACCGTAATCTAAAAAATATATATATTTTTTCATTATTCAACGAACGACGACAAAAAAAAATTAATGCTATATAAACGCTATTTTTGAAATAATTATGCTATTTTTTCATTTTTTTAATGCTATAAAACACCATCTCTAGTTATGATATAGGCCTACCTCAAAAAACTCATATTAAAACCTTTATTCTATGGATTCTGGCAAACTTTTTCATCTTTTTCTTTCAAAAGGCAATACATAACCATAACCTTAATGTCTATGTAAAATATGAACGTTGTAGCCCCACCCGTTTGGTCATAATCGGCCCATATGTCACGAAAATATCGCACTAAAAATCGGAAAAAACGTGAAAGTACGATATTCATGAGAAATATTTCTTCGATTGTTAGGGCCTATCCAAAAACATGGCAGGTCTAAGTTCAGAGATTTCGAAGGTCCCCTCCAATTTTCATCAAGATCGCGTAATATGCTGTTTGCCCGATAGAGTGCGAACAAACAGACAAAAAAAAAACACCTGAGCTAATTTTTTTGGTGGTCAGTGAAATTGAATTCTTTGCTTTGCTCATCCAATAACATTGTTTGATAAATCCTGTATTTTTGTGAAGTCATACAGAATGGTAATAAAAACAAACAAAAAAATGAAAAAATCCAACAAACAAACATGGGCCCTAATGCCTTAACACCATTTTGTAACAAACAATCTAACCCAATTTACAACACACTTATTGGTACAAAAACTCTCCACTGTGTTGAATTTAACCAATTTAACCATATGCCTCTAGGTCTCCTGACACATATTTATAAGTTGACCGAGTCCTATTTAAATTAAAGAACCTTTTCAAGAAACCTGTTCTTTTTACAGATACTATCGTTCAGGCTTGGAGATGGTGCGGATGGCAAATGTGTATTTGGAGGAAGGCAGCCTTGAAAATGCATTCATCTTGTACATGAAATTTATGACGTAAGTAGGGATTTTATAACTTTGACATTGAGTTATTAGTTATATAACCCTAATGAAGGGCTGATCCTGGTGTTATTTTTATAAAATAAACACAAATTGTTTGGCCTATGGCTAGCTATGGATAGGCCTACATGAATTTTGCATTTCAGAGCTATAAAACATATAAACTATAATTTTGCACATTTTTTTTTAAAAGCAACCATTCATGTTTCATATCACAAATAAAACACAATTTAAATCACAGGCCTATACCGGTAATTATGATTTAAATATAATGATTCATAGGCCTAATATTTAAATAAATAAATAATAAATAAATTTTATTTAGAGTCTACCCACTCAGTTATATAACTGATTTTCAGTGGGGGACTTTAAATCAAAGCGACCAAGCCAACCCTGCAGGCCCCGATGCAATCAACGAGTGAGCGATAACCAACCAAAGATCAATATTTTTAATAGGAAATATAGCAATCAGTGATATGGACAGTGCGAACACCCACGAATCAACGCCAGAATCAACAAGGCCGATTCAGAACAACTCTGAAATTTATTATGTGCTTCGTTGCTAGGACGGCTCCAAAGTCACCGTTTACAAACTCCTAAGACAAGAACTGATGGACTTAAGTCCAAATCAGAAGTTAAAAAACTTCTGACTTTAGCGGGAATCGAACCCTGGACCTTCTGCATTGGAAGCAGATACGCTAACCACAAGACCAACGAGCCACACAACAAGACCAACGAGCCACACAAATTTAAATTTAAATCATTCATTAATAATGAAAGTAATAATGATTGAATAATGAGAATGATTTTTGCACTTTTGTCTAAAAAGCAAAATAACGGGAAATTTGCATTCTTTTCAGTTTTCACACAATCTCAATAGCCTAGTCTTGTATTGTGGCTTGTGGTTAGCATATCTCTTCCAATGCAGAAGGTCCAGGGTTCGATTCCCGCCAAAGTCAGAAGTATTTTAACTTCTGATTTGGGCTTAAGTCCATCTGTTCTTGTCTTAGGAATTTGTAAACGTTGACTTTGGAGCCGTCCTAGCAACGAGGCACGTAATAAATTTAAAGTTTCCTGAATCGGCATTGTTGATTCTGGCGTTTATCCGCGGTGTTCGCACTGTCCATACCACTGATTGCTATATTTAATATTAAAAAATATCAATCTATGGTTAGTTATTGCTCACTCGTCGATTGCGTCGGGGCCTACAGGGTTGACTTGGTCACGTTGGTTTACTGTCCCCCACTGAAAATCAGTTATATATAACTAAGTGGGTAGACTCTAATACAGATTTTTTAAATTTTTTTTTATTTAAACACAATATTTTGCATAGTTTTGATCTAGGCTATCAGCTAGCAAGAAACTCAAATTCACAAAACGCAAGAGAATTATAGATAGCATCCGTTGAAATGCACGATAATGTGGTAATGCTTACTATCTTAGGCTTGAGCTATTGAATAGATGCCAGGACCTACAATCTAATAATTTTATATCGTCAGTTTTTTAGTAGGCCTAGGCCTGAATCTAGGGCTTTGAAACAATTTCAGAGTCAACAATTTTGTTTGATTTTGCACACATTAGCATACGTAATTTACCGGTAATTTAAGAAGAAATAAAGCACAATTAAACAATATTTGTAGGCCTAGGCCTATACACTAGTTTTAAAAAAACAAACACACAATTTGGATAAAATCCTACACCCTGGTCCCTAGGCTACAAATTAGTAGCTGTGCGTGCTATATCTGTCCACTAGAGATATGGTACGTAGGCCTGCCCTTCACTAACCCCAATATGTTTGGGACTGGTACCGGTAGGTACTAGGTAGGAGTAGCTGTGCGTGCTATATCTGTCCACTAGAGATATTGGTACGAGGCCTCCCTTCACTAACCCCAATATTTTGGGAGGTACTGGGAGGTATAGGGGGGATACTGTGCGTGCATATTTGTCACAGAGATATGGTACGTAGGCCCCGCCCCCCACTAACCCCCAAATGTTGGGACTGGTACCGGAGGGGGGGGGGGGGGCGGGGAGATAGCTGTGGGTGCTTATCTTCCACTAAGATATGGACGTGCCTTCCCTCACTAACCCCCCAAAATGTTTGGGGCTGGTACTGGTAGGTATAGGGAGGAGTAGCTGTGCGTGCTATATCTGTCCACTAGAGATATGGTACGTAGGCCCCCTTCCTAACCCCAAAAGGGTTTGGGGGCTGGTACGGTAGGGCTAGGTAGGGTAGCT
>JAMZAV010005408.1:0-30719 GCA_024449915.1 Sweltsa coloradensis | reverse complement strand
AAATTCCAGTTAAGTAGTTCCGCTCGAATCCATGCTATCAAATTAATATGACGGTTAATCGGCTCGGTCAGTAACAGAGGTTGTAGCTGGGTTTCGAACCCGAGACCTAGAGTTGTGGAGCCGGTCAGCCGCCATACTACACTTGCCCTATAACACAGGTATACACAACGTTGAAATCTATCGCTTGGCGTTAGTCACTGGGCGAAATGATATCATAACTTTGAAGGGCACAACTACTGGATGAAACCATCGCTTGGCTCTTCAAGTATATCTCAACACTTTGAGGTGGCTTGGCTTGTTATTTTATCCCAATCATTTTGAATGTGAAATGCTTGGCGACTTTTACAAGTTTTGTAGTCGTCGGATTTCATTACTTTTTAAATTTGGCGCTATAGCTACTATAGTTGTTATGGATACAATAAATTCGTTGTAAGTAATCCATCAATTAAAACAAGGTTAAATGTTAAGTATTTCCTACACCACTATAGCGCCAATTAAATATAGGTTGCATAGATATTTAATGATTCGTCCACCAGTTGCACTCACGGCACACGGCAGATATCAATTGCCGAAAAGGCATATTTTCTATTTGCTGTTAAAGTAAATATAAATTATTGTACTTGTCAAACAGTCGGTATTGACCACCTGTTATTAGGAGGTTCGACCCTTGCTGCACGCTCTCCGTTGCGTATAGGCATTTGCCCCCCAATACTTTTCGACACATGCGTGGCTCGCCGTCCAGACATCGTTTATCTACATCTTTCTTAAACTATAAACAAAACACACGAGAGAGAGAGAGAGAAACGACACGCACGCACACGCACCACTCCCATTTCCCGCGGCCCCGCCGCTGCACTCGCTACGAGACCCACATTTTACTTGATGTGGTTGATTTTTGAAATAAAGCAATGGAATTATAAAAAAGCTGGTTAAAATAAGACTATTGGTTTCCAAGACTAATAAACACGCAGTCTATCTATTTTTCTTCTCTTTTACGTATATCTAACAACAAGTATTTACGTCAAAATGTTCACTATGATTAATTGCCAATTTGCATGGATACCCGTTAAACATTTTACACTTTTTTCTAAAGGTTTTCGAAGAACCGTAGTTTTTTTTCCAAAAAATAGCCATGCAAAGTTTGATGTTGTAGATTCAATCGTTCGTGCACTATCGTGTTTTTGTTAAATTGGCGAATATATAGTAGGAGGAGGAGGCGGAGTAGTAAATAACATACTAAAAGTGATTTTAAGCAGTTTCAACCCACGTTTTCACCAGAAGGATGGTCTCACCACAACCAAACTAAATGTGTTGTCAGGTACCAAAACCCCCACACTAAGATAGTTTTTAACTTCATGTCACATCCCGTGTGGCCTGTGCGGAATGCGCGAAAACGGCCACTATGCTTGCGGCATAAGGTGCTGGAGTGGTCTAGCGCAGGATGCCTTGCTGCGGGCGCTAGCGCGCACCTAAATTTAAGGCGTAGGGCTGAGTGGTTAGTCGATAGTTGTAGGAGGGCTAGATGTCGTTCATTCCCGGCGGATCCCCGGGCCGAGGATTATACGCCAAGCAGTGCAATCAATCATGTATTGTGTTGCAACCAGATCTCTAGTTACTGTTGCGTCCGTACTCATATATTGAATTCCTACTCCTACATTTCCCAGCGCAATTTCCTCTGAAACGACACGCCACCATATTCTAGTTATAAATATTCTATTATATCTTAAATATCAATCAATATTCCCTTATCAAAAATCATTTAACCATACGTTTCTAAGAAGTTTCTCACGGCGTTTATTATCATTTTTAATTTATCAATCTAGTGGATAGTTATAATCGTCTTGAAATAGGACTCATGTATAAGTCCGTTTTTTATCAGGGACTGGCACAAAGAAAACGATTGGCGTAAAGTATATTGATATGATGCTTATGGATACATCAAAAGATGACTGACATAAGAAAAATCATCTCTGCATCAAATTGGAGATATATTATTAAGGTTATTATGCATATTCGAAAATAAACGTGTGTTGTGTTATTATTTACTACAATTCAGAAATTAAAAAAGTCACTCCAAACCAGGATCCCGGTTTCTGAATTGATTTCTGAATTGTAGTAAATGATAAACAACACCAACGCGTGTTAGTTTTTTATAACTACGAGATTTTTACGAACGGATAGGTTTAATAAGTATAAACAATAATTGGACTCACATGTTGTTTTAGTAAATAAATATATAAATTCAAGGAAAAGCCCAAGGGAGTGTTTCCCAGCAGGTAACATGCTACATACAATATAGACATTAAATTATGAATAAACTGAAAACGTTTTCGTAGGATGCCCTCTGCAGAGTACACACTTCATTGTGTTACTGTTGTGATGGGGATGTCAAGATATCCCATCATTCGCCTTCACGACTAAAGAAAACCTTGGAATACCACCATGTTCGGGTCGGATTGTTCGATAAGTGTTTCGACCCGTGACCCCCCGAATCAGAGTCAACACGTTACGCATCGAGGGAGTAGTTAAAACATCGATTAAAAGAACGGAATGAAGGGAAATTAGGGAACAGATTTCCAGTAGTAGCTAGTGCCACCATCGACTACTAGAAAAAAAGAAAAATTTGTAAAAATAATAGGAAAACCATAATCAAATTAATAGTTTATTTAGTGAAAACAGGCTAAAGTAAAAACTCATACACGATTTTCAACTGAAACACAAATCAAATTGTTATTTGTGCGTTGGCTGTGCGTGGTTGATATAAAAAAGCCAATTACTAGCCTACTTCAAATACGATAAATTGATTACAAATCACCAACGGGGCCTCAGACATTTTAACGATAAAAAAATATGTAATTTGTACTCCCCATGAAAATGTAAATATTTATATTATTTTGGTTTAATTTTAATTTTGCAATCTCATTTAATATAATTATAGAGAACTATTAAAGTGATACATTTATACTGAGAAAAAATATAAGAAGAAATTGAAATATTTAGTTAAATCCATTTTTGGAACTAAATACATAATATTGCGATCAATATTATAAATAACATGTTGTGCAAGATATTTATGTTATCCAATAATGTGTTTCTATTTAATTAATAAATATAGGGTCTATGGACAAACTATTAAAAGATTTGAAATAAAAGAAGTAGGCCTGTTATTAAACCCTATAAATGTTGGGACTAGCATTTTTTTAATTGTCAATGACTTGTTAAATTGTACAAATCAGAATACGTCTACTTCTGAATGAGCCAAAAAACCCATTTTTAAGGTAAAAACGACCTAAACGTCGTTCAACCTTGAAAACGTATTTTATTTCAATCTCGTTTCCACACACCGTCCAACAATAAATTCACTACCCCTGTGATTGCAGAGTGGAAAAGCCTTCGTATCCATCCACGGGCACATCTCATCACAGGTATTTTTCGTTTCCGGAGCAAACAAGTTTTCCGGCCCCCTTTTCACACTCCTGGCGATCAATAAGACCGACGTTAGCTCACACTGCTTTAGAAAAATTTAATTACAAATATTTAACACGTCGAAACCTTGACTTTGGAAGTTTATTGTCATATTGTATTGTTCCGACTTTTATAGCCACAACATATCTTCAAAATCGACGATTTCAATTTTGCTAAATAAAGATAATCATGCCTATGGTTATGTTACTTACGGAGTGATTCAGAATCACAATGAAAAGAGTATATATAAAACGCATGATTATGGATTGTAATCACATTGTAAATTGTGCTAAAGAAGTAGTAACACATTTCAGAATCACCTATGAAGTTCCTTGGTCTGTTCGTTTGTTCTAGCTGTGGTCATTGCTATTGTGGTAAGTATTCAAAAATCAAGTATGTTAACAAGTTTATGAATTAAGATCAAAGAAACTAGTTGAACGGATATTTATATTAAATAAGTGTTTATTGGACTTAACATTGATTGCTTATTATCAGTATCAGGGTTATTTTGTTTAACAAATTCTCTTCTTTATTTGGATTGTTGTATTTTCATTTGTCACCTCAGTTGAAAAAAGATATTTGAATTAAAAATCGAAATATCACAAATAAAAATTTGATAAGAGCATTTTTACAAAAAAAAATTACAACCTCTCAGGTGCTGTTCTAGCTGATTAAATCTTGTGAAATAAAACTATACAAAATGTGAGTTAAACACACTTACTAAACTTAATAAAATTACGAATGATTATGAGTTGAATGAACTAGTTATGACCAAAGCAAACGAGTGTTATTAAATAATTAACACCATTATTAAATAATCGTAACGGTTTCGACACCACCAGTTGGTAACTTATATTAGGGAAAGGGGCTATCGATTGTGCGGCTCGTTGGTCTTCAGTGGTAGAGATCTGCTGTCCAATGCAGAAAACAGGGGTTGATTCCCGCCAAGGTCAGAAGTTTTAGCTTCTGATTGGACTACGTTCCACAGTTCTTGTCTTAGGAGTTTGGAAATGGTGACTTTGAAGTCAATACTAGCAACGAAGCACATAATAAATTCAGATTGGTATATAAACTGATAATCAGTTATATTAACTGAGTGAGTAGACTCTAAATAAAATTCATTTTTTTATATCTAGGGCCTATACGAATTACGTCACACCCCTCAAAAAAAATCTCTCGGGGGAGAATACCCCCTTACAAGCCCCCACAAATTTTTAAACCATCTGCTAAAGGGGGAAATCAAACCCCCGGGGCCCTTCTGAATTGGAGCAGAGTCCCCAACGACGAGACAAAAATAAATTGACCCGCGGTTGCAAAAAGCAGTTATAAAATTCATTCAGGAAATTGTAGCCAATAGAAAACTTGACTAAAACCCCAGTATAAAATAAATAAGTTACATACAGAAAAACTTTGTTTTAGGTCGGGTTTCTATGGGTCCTGATGATGACTGTGAGGGTTTACCTTTGGGAAAAAGGGCATTGGTTTAAAGAAGAGAAAACTTTGTTTTGTTTTCTTACCCCTGAAAAGTCAGATCATTTTTATCCTGTGTGAGCTTTTTTTGTACCGGGGTTTTAATACAATTTTAACCATTTTACCCCGACACTTATGTTAGAAAAATTTTAAAATTTGGTTTAAAAAGAATATTTTTTTAATGCAACAAGAAAATAAATCAACGCATTTTAGATTTTCGAAAAAAAGAAACGAAAGCCTGCTTTAAAAGTAGGAACAACTCCACGATTTGGGCGTTTATTTAAGTATGGGGGGTGAGCTTGTCTTTTCGTCCCAAATTTTGTCAGTCGAGCACGCTCCGACAGCCGGGCGAGGCCCTCCACCAGGAGCGGGGGCGCCAACCACCCCCCGGGGGGCCCCCCCCACCCCAAAGTCGGTACCCTCCCGAGGGGTGGAAAAAGGGAAGGGAAATTTTAATAAAATGGAAACTGTAAGTAACCTTTCCTCAAATTCATTCATACAGTTCATCGGTTATCTATTGAAAATAAATAATAAAAAAAAAAAAATAATTTTTTTAATAAAGTAAACCGATGAACTGTATGAATAAAATAATTTAATCTATATTATAATAATACTTAATTTAACCCTTTGGGTTTGATAGTTAGCGACTATTACGAGTTAAATCCAGGTGGGGGCACCTATTAATTTATATCTAAAAATGCCACCAATATATTTTTATGAAAAAAGGGTTTTAGCATAAGCCCGCTTTGAGGACATGTAATTGAATGAGTAAATGTGTTATTGCAAAGCCGTAGTTATTATTACTTCATAGAAATTTAAATTTCAATGATGAAGAGAATCAGAGGCATACCCCCATTGCAATTATGCCGTTTCCCCTTTCATTACAACAAAAAAAAAAATGGAAAACAATAATTAGTCAAAAAACAAGAAAATTTTAAGTCTAAAAAATAGGGGGGGCCTTAAAAACCCTTTTGTGAAAATTTAACTAAAATTGTCTTTTTTTTATTCTTAAAATTTTTGGAGCCTTTGATTTCAAAGGGAAATAGTATTTCAAAAAGTAACGCACGGTTATAAAAATGATTTTGGTACAATAATTTTAAAGCACGGGGGGGGTTTTTAAAATTTGGCCATATTAGTGGGTTAAAGGGTCTTTCTGAATTTTATTTTTTAAATAGACAAGGCAGTAACACCGGAATTAAGTAACTTAAAAATCTACCATGGGTTTTTTTTACAATTTTTTTGTATGAAGCATCCCCATTTGTTTAACCCGCTCAGAGGCACTTTCAAAATTTAAAAACCTTTTTTTAAAAAACTTTAGTTGCACGGTTTTGAATATCCTAAAGTTTATGCATGTTTACTGAGAAGTTGGATGGCAAAGCTGGTAAACCATACGTTTATATGGGGCGGTAAGAGTAGATAGCAGTTAATAAAGAATCGATTATTTTTATATCCCGGTAAATTATGACGAAAAAACCTAACAATTTGGGAAAGCCTTCTTAAACTTTTGGTCTGTATGAAAATCCCATTTAAAATTAACATATAGTGAGACGGGGATTTAATAGTTTTTTGCCTCACTGGCATACCTAAAAGAATGTAATTAAGCATGGGTTTTTTGGCCCTAGTTAACGTATGTACTGCGATCTATTTTCGATACAACCCTAAAGTGGGGGAAAACTTTTTTTCAATATCTTTTATTATTTATAAAATTTGAATTTAAATAATCAAGATAATGATGCTTTTAAGAGTCGGGGAAGCAGAGGGATATTACTTTTTTTCTTTTTCTATTTATTGGGGATTGCAACGTATTTACAACAAATACATTGAATGTCTTTGGGGCTGTTAATCTATTATCTTCTTTTGTAGCATAAAACTTGGGATTTTTTTTCCTAGATTCATTCTAGGCCCTTACCGGGTTTTATTTTTTCAATCAATATCCCTACATTAACTTTTTTTCTAAATCCCTTTTTCCTCTTTGAGAAAAAATCATTTCCAAGTACATGAGTGATTACAGTAAGTATTGGGTTCAGGTGACTATAATACATCGGGGTGCTTTTTAGGTGGGGGCCTATGAAAGGGGGGTGGGTAACCTTTTGGTCTTAGGGGAATTTTTTATAGAAAATTTAAAATTTGGATACTATCGGAGCCAAAGTAGGAAAATTTTAAAAAATTTAAAGAAAGGGAACGTTGTTGTTTTTTTTTACATTTTTTCAGTATTTAAAACTCGGGTAAGTAGTATAATGTCTTAAATTTAGATCTGATGAGAGGCTAATGTCATTTAAACTTTTGGGTTTTATTCTTAATATAATTTATGCAAGGGGGTTTTTTTTCCCCAAAAAAGGTAGAACGAAATTGGAAGGAGACCAAACCCTTTTTCTTTATAAAATTTAAATTTTTTTATCGGGGGAAACCCGTTTAGGGTGCAATTACCCCCTTTTCAGGTAACTAGGTATGGCGGATAGAAATTGTAAGGGGATGTCGAGGCTATTTAAGAGGATTTATCCGCTTCGCCAAACGCGGGGAAAACCTCAAAAAAAACCTTCAGTCAGGTTTCCCGGGTCTCGACGGGTTCGAACCCGGACCTCCCAAATCAGAGGGCGCTTAGGCCCCGACCCCAACACTTCGGTTTTTCTTATAGTGTATATTTTTTTAAATAATTCATTGAAATTTCGAAAATGCCGTGCTCTCTAGGGGGCCCCGCTCCCGGACCCCGTGGATCCCACCCTTTGATTTTTAAATCCACTTTGATTCAGTAAAGAAAAAAAAAAAAAACCCAGAAGGGAAAAAAGTATAACAAGACTTCTAATTAAAATTCCTTGCCTTTTTCGTTTTCTAAACTAGTTTCTGTTTTGTTTCAGCCACGCCCGGGTTAAATCACCCTGATGTTTGTAAAAACGTTTTCTCTCTGAAAAGTGTTTACTCCAAAGTACACGAATCCTGGTGTTTTAATGAGCTTTTGGGTTCCGAAAAACTTTTGATTTTTTGCAAGGATCAATTATTATATTAAAAAAATAAAAATAAATTTGTTCCCCTTTTCGGGAAACCCCAAATCCTAATTCTAAACATTGTTTTTACCCCAACACTGAAAAAAAACACTCATTGCAAAACCCGCGAATCCCCCATTAAGTTTTTCCCAGGAAAAAAATTTATCTCTTTTCCTTAAAATATATTTAGGAGGAAAGCGCAGTGTTAAAACCCTCGCCGTTTGACGGATATTCTTTTGCAAATAAAGTTCGTTCAAAATTCAAATTCTTTTATTAATATTACATGGGTAAAAATTCTGGACAAATTTTGAGAGTGAATCAGCCCAGGAAGAGAAACAAAAGCCCCCCCTCCCTCCCAAAAACGCAGCATACACTAAAAGTTTCATTACTCGAAAATAATTTTCAATGCATCAAACTTTTTTTTTTTGACCATGAAGGTCAAAGATTTATAAATAATGATAGTCGTTTAAAAAATATAAACAAATAGTGATTAAAACCCCTCAATTTTAAATTTTGAAAGTGCACATTTTGGGTACATTCAGCTATTATGTATCTTCCCTATACTAAATTCATAAGATCTTTTCAAAATCTCTCAGTTTTAAAATTTGATGTGAAATATACTGTTAAAATTCTTCCCTTTAATTATTTCTTATTTGTTTTTTTAAAAGTTCCCCTTTGATTTGAAAATATTTTTCCTTTCTTTAATTAGTCATTAAAATTTTAATTTAAATATTATATATATCATAAGATTAAGGAAGTCCTTTAATTTTTGTATTTTCAATGTTCCATACACACATTCACATTTTAAAACCGCAAACTGATGCTTATAAAGTATCTTCGCGTTAGTGGAGTAAATTTTTAAAGACTCAACTTACAAAATTTAAAATTTAAATAAAGTTAAATTTATACGTTGTCATAATTAATGAACTATTTTTTACTGTAATTTATCAATCAAAATGTTTTTTTTTAATATAACTTTTCGTAGTTTTAAATTTAAGGCGCGTTGTTTTAAGTCCCTAAAATTTGGTTTATGGGTACGAATTTTTTTTAATTATTTTTATTGTTTCATAATGTATTTCTTAAAATTTAAAAGCAAATTGAGCAAAACAATACAAAATTAGTGAGGATATTTTTTTAAATACTATGTATTTATATTTTTATTTGAATTTAAATTAGCATCAAGAAGTTGCAAATTTTTTACGAGTTTTAAACCCTGTTTTATAAATTAAGTATTACTACTTTAAAAAATCCTAAAAAAAAATAAATAAGCAAAGATTTGGACAAAACAACAATTAACTAACATTATTTTGTTCAAATTTTTAAAACCCACAAAATTTGTTTGTCAAGACCCGGAGATATGCAACAATATAAAAAAGGAATGAAAAATACAAAATAACTGTGCCATGCAATTTAAAACAGATTCCAACATTGTTTTTTTTTTTGGCTTTGGTGTATTTATAAACTGTAAAAATCTATACCCTCTTGACTAGGACCCAGGCAAGGGAGGTACAGTAAAAAGTGGGCTAGAGGAAAACGATGACGTCTACAGGAGGGATTGCGGCCATGACAGGCCATGGGTGCGTAGCGAAGGTGCTTCGCTCCTTTTGACGAGTACGTATTCCCCTCCACCACACGGCGCGGGTGCAGAGGGCTCTCCGGGTGGGCCTTGTTATGGGGGATAATCTCGCCATGTTCTCACGGGATCTACAAAGAAGAGATGTGGGATGTTTTGCGAAGGTGTTCGCCCCTTGTGACGTAGTACGTATTCCCTCCACCCAAACGGGGCGCTGCAGAGGGCTTCGGGTGGTCCCTTTTTGATGGCTGATAATCTCGCCATGTTCCACGGTACTACAAAGAAGAGATTGGTATTTAGCGAAAGGGGCTTCGCCCCTTTTGACGTATACGTATTCCGTCCACCAACGGGGCCAGAGGCTCCCCGGCTGGGCCTTGTTGTGGCTGATAATCTCGCCATGTTTTTACGTATCTACAACGAAAAGATGTTATGTTAGCGAAGGTCTTCGCTCCCTTGTGACGTGTACGTATTCCTCCCCCAAAGGGGCGCGGGGGAGAGGGCTCTCCGGCTGGTCCTTTTTGATGGCTGATAACCGCCCTTTTTACGGGTTTTACAACGAAGAGATGTGGTATGTTTGCGAAGGGCTTCGCTCCCTTTGACGAGTAAGTTTCCGTCCACACACGGGCGCGGGGGGGAGGGCTCTCCGGCTGGTCCCTTTTTGAGGCTGATAAACTCGCCATGTTCCAGTTTACAACGAAGAGATTTTTGGGATGTTACGAAAGGTGCTTCGCTCCCCTTGGACAGTACATTCCGTCCACCACCGGGCCCCCTGCAGAGGGCTCTCCGGCTGGGGCCCGTTGAGGGTGTAATTCCCCATGTTTTCACGGGATCTACAAAGAAAAGATGTGGATTTACAAGGGGGCTTCGCTCCCCTTTGCGTAGTACGTATTCCGTCCCCACACGGCGCGCTGCAGAGGGCTCTCCGGGGGGTCCCCTTTTTGAGGCTGATAACTCGCCCTTTCTCACGGGATCTACAACCAAAGATGTGGGGTGTTTCGAAAGGGGCTTCGCTCCCTTGGGACGTAGTAGTTTCCGCCACCCACCGGGGCGCTGCAGAGGGGCCCCCGGCTGGGGCCTTGTTGATGGTGATAAATTTGCCATGTTTTCAGGTATCTACAACCAAGAGATGTGGGATTTAGGAAGGTGCTTCGCTCCCCTTTGACTAGTACGTATTCCGTCCCCACAGGCGCCTGCAGAGGCCTCCGGCTGGTCCTTGTTTAGGCTGTAATCTCGCCATGTTTCACGGGAAATTTCAACAAAAATGTGGGATGTTTGCAAGGTGCTTCGCTCCTTTTGGCTAGTCGGGATTTCCCTCCCCCACACGGGCGCTGCAGGGTCTCCGGCTGGTCCCCTTTTGATGGCTGATAATCTCGCCAAAGTTCTAAAAAGGTATCTACAACGAAAAGGGTGTGGGATGTTGCGAAGGTGCTTCGCCCCTTGTGACGTATACTATTCGTCCCAACGGGGGCCCCTGCAGAGGGCTCTCCGGGTGGTCCCTTTTTGAGGGGTGTAACTGCCCGTCTTACGGGATCTACAACGAAGGAATGTGTATTTAGCGAAGGGTGCTTTCCTCCCCCTTTTGACGTAATAGTATTCCGTCCCCACCCGGGGCCCCGCAGAGGGCTCTCCCCCTGTCCTTTTTGATGGTGATAATCTCGCCCGTTCTCACGGTATCTCAAAGAAGAGATGTGGTATGTTAGCGAAGGTGCTTTTGCTCCCCTTTTGGGGAGTACATTCCGTCCCCACACGGCCGCTGAGAGGGCTTCCGGGGTGGTCCCCTTTTTGATGGCTGATAATCTGCCATGTTTTCACGGATCTACAAAGAAGAGATGTGGATGTTTCGAAGGGGGCTTCGCTCCCTTGTGACTTTTGTACGTATTCCGCCACCACACGGGGCTGCAGAGGCTCTCCGGTTTGGGCCTTGTTGTGGGGGATAATCTCGCCTTTCTCACGGTATTACAAAGAAGAGATTTGGGGTTTTAGCGAAGGGCTTCGCTCCCCGTGACGTAGTACGTATTCCCCCACTACACGGGGCGTGCAGAGGTCCCGGTGGGCCTTGTTGATGGCTGATAATCTCGCCCGTTCCCCACGGGATCTACAAAGAAGAGATGTGGTATGTTAGCGAAATCTTGTCCCTTGTGAGTAGTACGTATTCCCTTTTCCCCCACACGGCGCGCTGCAAGGGCTCTCCGGCTGGGCCTTTTTGATGGCTGAAAACTCCCGTTCTACGGTATCTACAACGAAAGATTTTGGGATGTTAGCGGGAAAGGGGCTTCGCTCCCTTTGGACGTAGTACATTCCGTCCCCCACACGGCGCGCGCAGAGGCCCCTCCCGGGTGGGCCCTTTTTGAGGCTGATAAACTCGCCATGTTCTCACGGTTTACCGAAGAGATTGGGGATGTTAGCGAAAGGGGCTTCGCTCCCTTGTGTCGTAGTACGTATTTTTCCCTCCCCACACGGGGCGCTGCAGAGGGGGTCTCCCGGTGGGCCCCTTTTTGATGCTTAATTCGCCCTGTTCCACGGTATCTACAACGAAGAGATTGGTATGTTAGGCGAAGGTGCTTCGCTCCCTTTTTGACTGACGTATTCGTCCACCACACGGCGCGCTGCAGAGGGCTCTCCGGGGCCTGGGCCTTTTTGTGGCTGATAAACCCGCCCCGTTCCACGGTATCTACAAAAGAAGAGATGTGGTATGGACGAAGGTGCTTGCTCCCTTTTGACGTAGACGTATTCCGTCCACCACAGGCGGCTGCAGAGGCTCTCCGGCTGGGCCTCGTTGATGGGTGATATCTCGCCATGTTTTCCGGGATCTACAACGAAAAATGTGGTTTTAGCGAAAGGGGTTCGCTCCCTTGTGACGTATACGTATTCCGTCCACCACCGGCCGCTGCAGGGGCTCCCGGGTGGTCCTTGTTTTGGGGGTAAAACTCGCCCCTGTTCCCGGGATCTACAACGAAGAATGCCGGGAGTTAGCGAAGGGGTTACGCTCCTTTTGACGTAGACGTATTCCCCTCACCACACGGCGCGCTGCGAGGCTCCCGGTGGGCCTTTTTTGAGGGGTGATAAACTCGCCATTTCTCACGGTATCTACAACGAAGAGATTGGTAGTTTCGAAGTGCTTCGTTCCCTTTTGACGTATCGTTTCCGTCCACCAACGGAGCGCTGAGGGCTCTCCGGTGGTCCTTTTTTGATGGCGGGGTAATTTTCCGCCATGTCTCACGGTATCTACAACGAAGGATGTGGTTTTTGCGAAGGTGTTCCTCCCTATGACTACGTATCTCCGTCCACCACACGGGCGCGCTGCAAAAGGGCTCTCCGCTGTCCTTGTTGTGGCTGATAATCTCGCCATGTTCTCCCGGTATCTACACCGAAGCGTTTGTGGTATGTTAGCGAAGGTGCTTCGCTCCCTGTGACGTAGTACGTATTCCGTCCAAAAAAAACGGCGCGCTTGAGAGGGCTCCCCGGCTGGTCTTGTTGATGGCTGATAACTCCCCAAATGTTCTCCGGTATCTAAAAGAGAGTGTGTAATGTTCAAAGGTCTCGTCCTACGAGAACGTTTGTCCAACCGGGCGTGTGGAGGCTTCCGCTGTCCTTTAGGCGGAAATCTGGGTCCATTTTTCTCAGGTTACCCCCCAAAAGGATTGGTAGTGCGAAGGTTCGCTCCCATGTGCGTAGAGCTTCCCCGCCCCCACGGGGGCCCTGCGGGCCTCCCGGCTGCCGTTGTGGTGTTATCTGGCCTTGTCTCAGGGTTTTCTCACGAAGAGATTTTTTGGCGAGTGCTGCTCCGTGGGTTTTCGCCCCACCCCGGCGAGGGTCCCCGGGGTCCTTTGATGGCTGATATCTCGCCATTTCTCAGGTATCTACAACGAAGAGATGTGGTATGTTAGCGAAGGTGCTTCGCTCCCTTGTGACGTAGTACGTATTCCGTCCACCACACGGCGCGCTGCAGAGGGCTCTCCGGTTTGGTCCTTGTTGATGGCTGATAATCTCGCCATGTCTCACGGTATCTGCAACGAAGAGAGATGGAATTTTTTGATCATTGAAATCGAAGAATTTATTTTCATTATTTTCAAGTTCTTTGGAATCTCAGTTATACCGTTTTCGGGCACAATAAAGTATTGAGTACAGTAAAATACGACATTACTTGACCTGTAGATTCACGTTTATTTAAGGCAAGTAATTATTATTTGTATACGCAAACAATCTCAACATAGTACTAAATAACTGTTTTTTAGATTGAAAACGCCAGAATAAACAAGGCCGATTCAGAACAATTTTAAAATTTTAAATTATGTACCTCGATGCTAGGACGGCTCCAAAGCCCCCGTTTACAAATTCCTACGACAAGAACTGATGAACTTTACCCCAAAATCAGAAGTTTAAAAACATTACTTTAGCGGGAATCGAACCCCGTACCTTCTGCTTTGGAAGCAGGTAGGCTATCCACAAGACCAACGAGCCAGAAAAAATTTAACGACCCACACAAATTGTAAATTGCCATTGTGATGACCTATATATAAGTTGAGTGGGGGGGTAAATCTGATGTGAGCTACTATAGGCCGTATGTATGCAGTGTATGTAAAAATATTTGAAAAATTACTTTCAGATTACTTGGTACTACTTTACTGGGAGAATACAGATTGGTTGAACCAGGCCACATGGCTTCAGGAACAAGCATTCCTGTTGAGAGCCGCTCTGGGTTTTTCCGTCAAACTGGCTGATGCATTGTGAGAAAGGGCAAATAGAGTTTTTTTTTATGATTTTGCAAAGGCTTTTGATGTAGAACCTCATGACAGGCTAATAAAAAGTTGCCGCAATGGGTATAGACAATAATTTAATAACAATTTTATTGAGAGTTTTCTAAATGAAGAACGCAGAGGATGAGGGTACCTCTGGGATACCACAGGTGTGTTTTGGGTTTCCTTTGCTGGTTTTCATTTCATATATTAACGACCGGCCTGAAGGAATAACGGTGAGGGTACGACTGTTTGCAGATGACTGTGTTATACATAAAATATAACGAGTGCAAGGGACTCCAGCAGGATAAAGATTTAGAAAAAAAAATCGGGTAGAATGAAAAAAAAATGAGGCTAAATGGCGACAAAGAAAAAATTTTGAGTTTACAAAAAACAAAACTGTCATTTTATATAGGTATTAATTAGGGAGCTGTGAAGTAGTAGTAAGTAAAGCTGAAAATACTTAGGATTAGATGTAGGAAGTAGCCTAACTTGGATCGCATAATATAAATGCAGTGGTAGCTCAGTCATATAAAAAGCTGCATTTTGTGATGAGAAGTTTAAGAGGATGCAAAAAAAAGTGAAAGAAAAGGGATATTTTACATAAGGCCTAGCTTCGAAAAAGGGTCTGCTACCAGATAGGTCACACCCAAAAAAGTTGAGATGGTACAGAAAGAGCACAAAATACGTGGTATGCTGGATGTTAGACGGAGAGCGAGTGTTACAAATATGTTAGGAAACGTTAGATGGGAAACACTTGATTGAAGAAGAAAAAATATAATACTATGTGCTATGTATAAAATATATAACGGAAAACAAGCGTGGTTTGACCTAGGTGGGGGGCCCTTAGTGCATCGCCGCTGACGCACGTTTCGACGCCGGATTTCCCCCCGCGCGCCTGCCTTCCCGCAGAGAAGCAGGCAACGAGACTGAGCCGGCGTATTCAGTACTCGCGATACGTATGTTTTACAAGTGCAAAATGGTTTACAGTTGTTTTTCCAATAACAACACGCTGAATATCCTTGCATCGTCCTTTACTCTGCATCTGACACAAATAATACTGCGGATAAATATGGGACGGCTTCGAATTAAAAGAAATACAAACAAAAATGTAAAAGGGGAAAAACGTTATGAATTGTTTAATTATTGTTGAAATACAATTTGGCTTAATTTCTTACTTCACTGCACGTAGGAAAGGATTTATGTTTTCCATCTTATAAATTATTTGTACTTTATGTTGTCGGAAAATGTGTTGTGAACATGGTTGCATTGTTTCGAGTACAGATTGCTTAGATAAATGTAAAACAATAATTAAAACAATAATTGCTTCATCGTGCCATTTGATTTTATCTTGCGACTTTCTTCACATAGTTTTACAATGTGGTCCACAGCGGCCACAAAACGTTGGTGTTTCAAGATAATTTAGTAATAATTTGCCTACACTTACTCGGTCTATCCGAAAAAGTAGTCATGAATATATTGTTACAAGTTTTTCATATATAATGAACTGTTGAGCAATGTAGGGCTACACATTTATTTATTCTATTTCACAAACTTTATTAAAAACATATTCGTAAAGATTGCAGCTGTCGGGTATACATTGTAAACATCAGTTTTACCAGCTGTGACCCTCTTCAGGTACAAAACAAGATTATTGGGGTATTAAAGTAATAATTGTTAAGGTATTTTCTCGATTTGGTTAATCGGGAAACACTCCCGTGGGTGTAATTGTTTTTATTTACTACAATTCTCCGAGGGCTGTATAGAGGACTTAATCCCAACACTTGTAAAAAAATCTCATTAAAAGTGGTCAGGATTGCTAGTGGATGCAAGATTCGAATCCGTGACCTACCGAGTCCAGAAACTCGCGCGTTACACTCGTAATATAATATGTAGATTATTTCATTTTATGTCAATCCGAAGCCAGTGAAATTCGATCATAGATTTGTAATTTATAACAGAGTGTAAATATAGAGAAATAAATAAATACACGTTAACGCCAGGGATAATAAGATCAATTTCTCCCACTGAGTGAGAGTGAGTGTAATGGGTTTAATCTTATCTAAACATTCCCAGACTAATTATCGAGGTCATTTGTCTTGGACACGTGTGAGTCCAAGAATCTTGAGCTTCACCAAACAATATCTTCAGAGGAACCCCCGTGCACCTCTATAACGTTGATCGTTGTAATTAACATATGAGTATGACCAATAACCAAACGTCTCCAAAAATATACTTCAGAGCAGAAACCTTTACAAACGGTCAAGACCAAAGATCAAGACAGTCTGTCAAAAACTACATTCAACACCCTACAAGTAAGAAATTATTGTAATTTATATGGTTATTACTTCCCATGTCATTTTAAAATAATAGCGCGAAAAAAAGCAGTCCTAAACGTAAAACTTTGTATTTCTGTAGAATATAAATTATTTACTTTGGACAGTTTAAAACTACGGTGATGATGTTAATGCATAGGTAATGATTTCGTACACCCGCGCCAACATTTAGAACCGGTGAGCCTTCGGTATCATTGCAATTGGAATGTAATTTTTTTACAGTGCAATAAGACGAACATAGTTATTTGTACTGACTAAAGATTTTGTCGTAGTTCAATTAGAAACTGTTCCAGCCTCGATTGTTATAGTTTCTCCCCATAGCGCGCGTGTTAATTTTGCCTCTCTTGCCTGGAGTCTGGCAGCGAGCGAGCGGCGCGTGAGGGGGCGTAGAGAGTGGGGAATGCTTCAAGCCTTGCGTGCTACTACTGCCGGCCGGGCCCCTCCAGAGGTAATATTCTAAATCCTCCTAGTGGTAGACCTAGGCCTATCTGGCAGGCTTTAAAAGGCCGACTGTGTAGACAGAGGTGATCATGCCTATAAAGTGAGGGTTGTAGCTAGCAGAACAAACACTGCGAAATACTCTTTTCTGGCTAGGGCCAAAAGGAAGTGGAATGCTCTCCCAAAAACAGAAATAGTCACACTTACTAAATCACTAGGAGTAATCAAAGGTATGCTTAAAAGTAATTAACAATGCTGCTAGCTCTATGTAGTCTATATTTATTATGTGTTATATCTTATAGGCCCTACCCTTGTTCATTTTATAGATTTATCTTTATTTTATTTGCTATTGTTTTATTATTTATTTATCTTTATTATACAAAATGTATAATCATTGCAATCAAAGATGTCAATAAAATATTTAACAGAATCAACAAGTAAATCGTGGGGTCTGGAAGATACCTACCGTTATCGACCTCGTTCGTGGATACTCGGTTCGTTCTGGCGTCGCTATATTCACAGAGCCATCACTCGCTGACGTCTTCTATAGTCCGTGGAACAAGCTGCTAAAACTATAGGAACATTTCAAATCCGGAAACCAGCACCAAAATTTAGGAGCAGGTAAAAGACATATTTTAGAATGTTATTTTCACGGGGGACACGCATGGTAGCAAATAAGTCACCTGTCATGGCGTCCACAAGATGGCCGCCAAAATAATTCTTAAAATTGCTGTAACTCAAGAAGTAATCATCAGATTTGGATAAACTAAGTTTTGTTTTATTCCGTTTTTAATGCTCTACAAAAATGTCACTAGAAATTTTACCGTCAATACAATAGTTTTAATTATATTTATATATTATTACAATGTATTGCAATTATAGCACTTTTTGGTATATATCTAATTATTTATACGTAAAATTCGCTAGATTGTCATAAAATTTTCAGACTATGCTAAAATAACGCCAATAAATCCAAAATTTAAAGTCCCGAAACGAAATTCCTGTAACTTTTTGATTAATTAATTAATTAAATTAAGCATTAATTAAATCCCAATTAAAAGTTTCTAATTCACTTACCAAAGTCACGTAGTGTATCACACAAAAACAATATGACCACAATGAACCAAAAAAATATTAGTTCCAAAAATTAATTCCAATCACTTGCCTATTAATTCAATTAATTCAATTAATTAAAAATAATGACAATAATCTCAATAAATTTTGTAAAATTAACACAATGTAGTCTACCTTGGAATCATTTTAAAGCTAGTTTTAAGGCGAATAAATGTAATGAAAAAATTAATTAATTAAATTAATTAATCACCAAATTAATTACATTTTAGTTAAATAATCCCACTTTTGACATATGTATTGTTATGTTTACCTAAAACTCGATCGATCGTCATAAAAATATACTACTTTACTGACATAATGCCAATGAATCCGAATTGTCATGTCCCGAAACAAAATTCCTATAACTTACCGATTAATTAAGAAATTAAATGAAGAATTACTTATATCTCAATAATTGTTATTGTCACTCAATTAACACATACAAAATGCCAACAGAAGTATCAAATATAAACAATGCAAGTATAATTTTAAAAATTAATAGTCCCAAATTTAAGTTCATGCTACTTTTCTGTTAATTGAATTTCCCACAAAATTAATTTCCTGTAAACTAAGCTTGCAAATGGTTCCCAGTTTGGCTGTGTTAATTTTACACAACAATTGGTGATGAAATCAATTAATTTTATTCATTCATTAATTCAATTAACGGGAAAGTAGCATGAACTTAAATTTGGGACTATTAATTTTTAAAATTATACTTGCATTGTTTATTATTGATACTTCTGTTGGCATTTTGTATGTGTTAATTGAGTGACAATAACAATTATTGAGATATAAGTAATTCTTCATTTAATTTCTTAATTAATCGGTAAGTTATAGGAATTTTGTTTCGGGACATGACAATTCGGATTCATTGGCATTATGTCAGTAAAGTAGTATATTTTTATGACGATCGATCGAGTTTTAGGTATACATAACAATACATATGTCAAAAGTGGGATTATTTAACTAAAATGTAATTAATTCGGTGATTAATTAATTTAATTAATTAATTTTTTCATTACATTTATTCGCCTTAAAACTAGCTTTAAAATGATTCCAAGGTCGACTACATTGTGTTAATTTTACAAAATTTATTGAGATTATTGTCATTATTTTTAATTAATTGAATTAATTGAATTAATAGGCAAGTGATTGAAATTAATTTTTGGAACTAATATTTTTTTGGTTCATTGTGGTCATATTGTTTTTGTGTGATACACTACGTGACTTTGGTAAGTGAATTAGAAACTTTTAATTGGGATTTAATTAATGCTTAATTTAATTAATTAATTAATCAAAAAGTTACAGGAATTTCGTTTCGGGACTTTAAATTTTGGATTTATTGGCGTTATTTTAGCATAGTCTGAAAATTTTATGACAATCTAGCGAATTTTACGTATAAATAATTAGATATATACCAAAAAGTGCTATAATTGCAATACATTGTAATAATATATAAATATAATTAAAACTATTGCATTTACGGCAAAATTTCTAGTGACATTTTTGTAGACCATTAAAAACCGAATAAAACAAAACTTAGTTTATCCAAATCTGATGATTACTTCTTGAGTTACAGCAATTTTAAGAATTATTTTGGCGGCCATCTTGTGGACGCCATGACAGGTGACTTATTTGCTACCATGCGTGTCCCCCGTGAAAATAACATTCTAAAATACGTCTTTTACCTGCTCCTAAATTTTGGTGCGGTTTCCGGGTTTGAAATGTTTTTACGCTTGTTCCACGGACTACTAACAGACTGTGAGGAAACACGGCGGCCCTATTTTACGTTGCATTTGGCCTATTGGGACTTTGAAATACTCGGCCCAGGGCGTAGTTAATACTAACACAAGGTTTGTATAAATTATTGGATCCACCAAACACTGCATAACCATTAGCGCAAGTTTATTTCTGGTGTAGAAATCAATTAGGAACGGTTTTTCTAGTGACATAAATAGGACAAGACGTCCACACATTGACAATTCGCTGGGGCTAGCTTTGTGTATTTAGTGCTAGCTTAGTGTGACTTTTAAAGCTTCCATATCTGAAATTTGCCGAGTAAGAGACGGCTGTGTCGGTAAAAGATTACCCTTGATTTACTTCTGACGAAAAGAGAAACCAATGGGTCAAGTTGTATCTACTATACCCAGCCCTTGAGGGTCAACGTAAAGAGCGGGACTGTGGTTCAGGCGAAAATGTGTTTGATTCCCGCCCCGGAAATCGTGATTGAAACTTTTTCCGAGGTTTTTTGAAGTCATGCAGGCGAACACAAGGGATTGAGTCCAATTAAACAACCTTCATACATAGACACTTGATAGGGGCATGCATTGTACCCTGGGCTGGTTTCACAAAATAAATTAGATAATTAATATTTTATTAATGTTTTTGTAAAACGTTCTCAAAGTTTCATAATAGACAAATGCAACCAACACTGATATACTCCTCACCTAGGGTCGCCTATGACTGTCCTAATGGCCTTGAGAATGGTGTCCTTGTTTGCCTCAGACATGTCCAGCTGAACCGCCCACCCTGATTTTACGACTTTCTTCATGTTATGAGCCTGATCTCCAAAGAAGGGGATCCCCACTAGAGGCACTGCATTGTGGGTAGCTTCGTCCAGACTCTGCAAACCTCCTTGGGTAATGAACAACCGACAATTGGGGTGGGCTGCAACAGATATACATAGATTTGTTACCTGACCTCTTTACAAGCATGCAAGCGGCAAGAACGAAACATAATCTACCGTAGGCAATAAACAATTAAATAACAAAGATCCTAATTCCTAATTAGTACGTCCATCAATAAATGGCAAGTTGAAGGTGTTTGACAATTCGAGTACCAATGAAGTTGTTTTGTTATAGTCGTATTACCTATAGGTAAGTGTACTAGATCTAGTCACAGTCTGCAAACTACTGCACCTTTTACATCTTGCTGAGGTTGACACTTGTTGATCATCACATTCTCCGGCTGTCCTGGCAAGCTGTCTGCCTCCCACTTCCACAGGACTTTCTGTGGCAGCTCAGCAATAGCAGTAGGAACTAGTTTCCTGCAAACTACTGTACCTAAGACATCTTGTTGAGGTAGCCACTTGTTGATCATCACATTCTCCGGCTGTCCTGGCAAGCTGTCTGCCTCCCCTTATGAAAAATAACTATTGAGAAACTATTGAGAACTCAATAGTATTTCAACCAATAGTTAATTTGGACAAACTATTGAGACAAACTATTGACGTTCACTATTGATAACAATCCAATAGTTTACTATTGACAACCATCCAATAGTAAACTATTGATAACTGTCAAAAGTCAACTATTTGCAATTATAATCAATATTTTAACTTTGTGTTTTTACCAGTAGGAATTATTGACTTATTTCGAATAGTTACTACTGGTAAATAACAACAAGGTTATCTACTAAACAATATCATGCTTAACTACCAAAAGGTGAATAAGCACGGTTTTGTGGTTCCTGAAAAATTGTAGGAAATGTAGGTTAATATCCTACTTTAAACTATTAATACATCGATTAAAGGAGTTATTTAAAACGTGGGATTTTGCACTGCAACTTTAAAGTCAATTAAACAATTTTGGTAACAGGTTAGGTACTTATCAGGTGCGTAGGTTGCTCATCTCAGAAATTATACCATTTTATGTCACTGTATGCATGTGAACCTGACATTATTAAATTTCATACAACAATAACTAATTATGTTAATTCGACTGCATTTAATATAATATTCCAAATTTAAGTTGGTTTAGGCCTGATATTGATTTAGATTTCAAAATTAATTGACTTCAAAGTATTCCAGTTGCCAATTAAGGTAACTATAAAATTGTCACACAAAGATCCTGAAATCATTTGATTAGGATAATTTTATTGGCTTTGTTTTGTTTGACTTCACTTCATAGACAATGTACATAAAGTAAATGACTTTTGTGCAAATTTGACACAGGATTGACGACAAACTTCCCGTGGACGCTTTTATTGATTCTTCTCTGAAGTTCTCTTGGGCACCATCCTGGGAAAGTACCTGTTAACAAGAAAATCTTGTTTCAGAATTTAAATATTGGAATAACAGTTTACTACCAACATAGCCTAGGTCCTACAAAAAATTGTAGGCTTAGGCCTATGTCTTTAGAGTAGTTAATTTTAACATCATTGGGACCTAGGCCCTAGACCTACAAACTAAACCTACAACTATGGGCATAAGAGCTAAATTTAATCTCAATGGAAAAGGCAATTATGTAGCCCTGGGCCTATGTAAAAATGTCTACGTACCATTTTTGTTTTGTTATTTGTATTATGCCTACAGTTTTTATTTAATTTTTATAGCATCACATTGGCTTAAAGTTTGTAATGTTATAGAGTAGGTAGGCCTAGACCTAGTCTACAACAAAATCCTTGATTTCTAGTTCCCCTGACATTACCAGAACCCAACTTTTTCTAAAAACCGGAGGCATTCGAAGATAATCTTCTCTTTAAAAATAAATTGTGTCATAGCCCTAGAAGAAGAAGCCATAGGCAGTAAAATTTTAATACTGTGGGGCTAGGCTTTAGTAATGTGCAGACCATAAATCTACGTGCAGCTGTAGGCCTAATGTACCAGATAAATTTTGCTTGAATCGACGATTCGACGTATTTTAAAATTTTGTTTTTTTTCTCTATTTCCAAATTGTAGGATCACAGCAGTTGATATGATAAGCAATCATTTTTAATGTTAACTACGGTAGGCCTACACCCTTTAACCATAAAATTAGGCCTACATGAACATTTTGTGTAGTTGTAATGTAGGCCTACGCTACAACAACGCGTTTCAGCATGTTCCGAGTCGCTGGAAACTACATGTAGGCCACCGGTTATGCCTGCAAATTTAGTTTTGTTATGGCTATTTTTGTAGAAGCTAGGCCTACTGTTTCTATTTAATTTTCATATCATAAAATTTGTCTTAAAGTTTTTAGTTTTATGGAGTTGGTATGGAGTTGGTAACCTAGTCTACAACAAATCTCAGATTTCTAGTTCCTCTGACACTACCTGACTTTTTCTAATATGGAGGCATTGTAAGGTAATCTTTTAATATTAGGGGCTATACACCAGAACTTGTTAACGGAAAATATTAAAAACAAAACCACTCGACTGAACAATACACGGTTAAAAATTATCCAACACAAACTCACCCGTTGCGTTATATTTCTGCCACATCCGTGGCCTTCCTCAGACGCGAGGTAACTGAGGTCTTGTCTTGTTTTTTTGTAATCTTTTAAATTATATTATAGGGCCTAGTCCTAGTAGACAGTTAACTTAAAATAATTTATCCGGACCATAAATCATTTGTGCAGCTGTAGGCCTACGGTAGGCCTACCAAATAAATTTTGCTCGAATTGAAGCATAAATTGAAAAAGTGGTTATTTTTGTTCAATCCCTAAATCTTAGGATCACAGCAGCTGACTTAAAACTGAGAGGCCCAAGCAATCATTTTAATGTTAACTACGGTAGGCCTACACCCCTTAGGCCTAAAAGTACATGAACGTTTTGCGTGGTAGTGGTAATGTACGCTACAACAATGCGTTTCAGCATGTTCCGAGTCGCTGGAAACTACATGTAGGCCTACCGTAGGCTACCGGTAATCTTGCAATTTTAGTTTTCTTAGGCCTAGTTTGTATTAGGCTAGGCCTACTGTTTTTATTTAATTTTCTTAGCATAACATTGGCCTCAAGTGTTTAGTTTTATGGAGACAACAAAACTCAGGTATTTCTAGTTACCCGACATTACTGGTAGGCGTAGGCCTACCTGATTTTTTTCTAAGAAGAATTGAACTCTTTAGACAATCTTTTCTTTCATAGCCCAACATTTAAGTCAATAGGGCAGAGGCCTATAGGGCTATAGTTAAAATTTAAAAAAAAATACTTTTGTACTATCCCCAGTCCTAGAAGCCATAGACAGTAAACTTTGAAATAATTTATCCGGACCATAAATCTAGGCTATGTGTAGCTGTAGGCTACGGTAGGCCAAGGGTCACAGCAGCTGACATAAAAAGCTATCATTTTGAATGTTTACTATGGTAGGCCTAGGTCTATATCCCTTAAGCCTTAAATTACATGTACCGTACCTACATTAACATAGGCCAAGTTGAATGTAGGCTACTGGTAATTGATATTGGCTATACTCGTGCTCAAGATAGGCCTAAGATGTGAAAAACCGTGTATTCCTTCCATAGAATATGTTGATGAACATTAATATTTGGTGAGCCTTGGACCTTTAAATAAGCTTTTTAGGCCTAAATTGTTAGATATAGCCTACCTAAGCCTAAGGCTAGGCTACACATTTTTCAGTCAAATTTCTTAATTTGCCTACAACTTAGGCCTAATTATTTAATTCAAATCTAGACAGGTAGGGTATTGCTAGAACTGTAAGAGGACTTTCAAGACTACTATAGCCTAAATTATTATCAAGGTCAAGAGTAGGCCAAGGTCATCTTACACTGTAGGCCTACCTTCCTTGTAGACCAAAGAATAAAAAAAAGACTGTGATGTAGTAGGCCCTACAGACACAGTTTGAGACTAGCTTACTAGTACTGTATTTTAGTAAATTTCCATTGGCCAAGCCTAATAGTCTACCTAGTTAAAACAAATGATTTAAATAAGGCCAGGGTTAGGCCTTCTGCCCCGGTGAAAATTCTTGTCAAGATCTTGCAAGATCTTGACTTGACAAGAACTTGTATTTTGTAAGATCTTGCCAAGGTATTGCATTGAAATAAGATCTTGTTCATTTCTTGCAAAGATTCTTGACAAGAATATTCTTGGCATGATCTTGGCTAGAAACAAGATACAAACAAGATCTTGTCAAAATCTGCCACCTGGTGCTAGTATCTTGAACCTCATCACTAACAGTTAGGTAGGCCTACATCAAACAAGCCTACATTTGTGCTGTCTGATTGATTCAGTTTATTTAGAACTAGAGAAGACAGTTGATAAATAGACCTGGTATATACATGCACATAAATAGCTACAGATAGCTGCCATGTCTTTTACAGGCCTCAGACTATGTGAAAGTATTTACAACCACTAGGCCTACTAGGTGTCAGGGGACTAAAAGTCTTATGCCTTGCACTACAGGGCTAGGCCTGCGTTTGCCCTAGTCTGCAGGCAAGACTACCGGTACTTGCTTTATGTTCACAGGGCCTAAATTAACAAGCCATGAATAAACATCCAATACCAGTAGTAGGCCTAATAAGGTTGGCACTAGGCCTAGGCATATGTTTGCCCTGGCCTGCATGAAAGCTTACTTGCTTTATGTTCTTGTTCATAGGTAGGGGCCTAAGGTCTAGATTAATAAGCCATGGGTAACATCTAATAAGGAAGGTGGCATAATGTGTAAATCGAAATTGCATCAAGAAGGCTTACCGCATAAATAGACCAACCACAATCTTGTCAAGATTTAACAAGATCTTGCCAAGATTTTACAAAATCTTGCAAGATCTTGGCAAGAATAATACAAGATCTTACAATACAATCTTGCCAAGATTTTTCAGCAGGGTGTAAAGCCATAGGCCCTAGGCATAGGGTATAGGGCGGAACTCTTGTCGCTAAGCGGGTCCAACTTTCAACCACACTTTCCCCCAATAAAATCAATGGAAAACAACTACAAATTAGAAATAAATGTGTAAAAATTCAATATTAACAATTTATTATAATCACCACTTTGCAAAATTAACAATTACATAGGTGAACACAATATTACTCACAGACTAATTGCACTGTTATTAGTTGATCACGGCGGCCATTTTGGCAAAGTCTCTCCTTACTCCACCGTACCAACCAAAACACACCAAACTTACGTTTGTCCTGCGGTCCCTGTCGTGTTTGTTTGTTTGTACCTCATTCTGTTCTGGGGGGCCAGCCCCCCCGCCCCCGCCGGGGCTCCGCCCCTGGACCCCGTCGGGGGCTCCGCCCCCAAACCCCCGTGCTATTCGACTATTTAATTGTTTACTTATAAAATAACCACAATATCGCAAAAGGTTGGTACACCTACTAAGTAAATGGACAATAACAACCAAAATCCAAAATGGCGCGTTGATCAGAGTGAGACGACGTTCATGTTCAATAATGTAAATTATTTGACATTATTCGTTTAATTCGAGAGTGTTTACTATTAATTACTCACTATACTTACTTAATATTAACTTATTTCTAATTTGAAGTTGTTTTCCATTGATTTTATTGGGAAAAAAGTGTGGTTTGAAAGTTGGACCCGCTTAGCGACAAGAGTGCCTATAGGGCCTACTAGACACAGCTATGAAGGTGTAGGCCTACACAAAGCGAAGGCCTAGACTAAGAAAATAGTGGTCCTTTGAAATTAGAAAATATTTATCTACCAGGGCGACTAGGGCTAGGGCTAGGGCTAGGGCTAGGGCTAGGCCTATGCCTATCTTGGCCACTCTTGGAAATATGCGTGGCCGAGAGCATGGCGAACTCCAACTCCCTAGGGACTCGTTGGCCTAGGCCTAGCCCTTAGAAGAGACAACTTTAATTCGTGCTTAATTTCGCAGAGCTTAGCGTAGGCCTAGGCATTTCCCGGATCCGTGGGAGCCTAGCCTAGGCCTATGCCTAGGCTAGCCTAGGGTCTAGAACCATATGCATTACCTAGCCTAGGGCCTAGGCCCTAGGTCTACACCCTCACTAGTCACTAGGCTTTTAAAAGTAGCTCTTACCTTAATGATCCAGCATAATATTATGCAATTTGTAGAAACCCGTAACGTGAAGAATATAGGCCTTTTCGGGGTTTTGAGCTCGTAGTCACAACACGCCAACACCTGCTGGGCTAATTAACACTCGCGGTAAAACTATTGCATATGCTCGCCATAAACGCAAAAGCGATCACCAACACTCATAATAATATGTCACATCACTTCTCAATAACAGGAAAATAAAATACCACATGTAGGCCTATGTATATTAAAATTATTAGGAACAACACGTAAACTGCCTCGCCGCCATTACCATGCTCGATTTTTCGGCGTAGCCAAGCCAGTGTAGCCAACATTCAACACAAAAAAAGTGTGTAACTTCCAGTGCGGCAATCTTGACAAATAAATAAACAAATAAACAATATCCCGCCTCACATTTAATTTACGGGCGTATGATGAACAAATACAAATGATCTGTTCTCAACTCTCAAGTTTAAACCTTTTATTGGGTGAGCGTAGCGAAGATTCCATTTCACTACACTAGAGAAAAAAATCCAGCATGTTTCCCCCCCCCCCCCTTTTTTCCTTTTTTAATTGTATTTTTGTGTGTTTGTTAACACGAGACCGGCTAAACCAATACTCCAATTGTGATGAAATTTTCTATAGGCCTTCGAAATCTTCGACTGCCACGTTATAAATTATTTCTCATAAAAACCGCAATTTTAAGATTTTTTTCGATTTTTAAAATATTTCTCTGACTTATAACACCTGCATGCTTTAACCGATTATAATGATTTTTTCACAGAACCTTAATTTTATGAATTAATATTTTCGTGTGAAATTTTAGTGGAATCGAAATTTTTTTTCATGATATTCGAAGTTTTACGATTTTTTTTTATTTTTTTTTATTTCTTTGACTTATAACACCGACATGCTTTATCCGATTGTAATTATTTTTTCACAGAACCTTAATTTTATGAATTAATATACTCGGGTGAAACTTGAGCGTAATCGAAAAAATATTTCTCGTGAAAATCGCAATTTACGCTTTTTTTCGTTTAGTTAGTTTAATCAAAATACGAAGCAATTTTTTTTCAAATCTGTATTTACTAAGATCAAAATAAAACTGTTAGCATGGCCTGGTTGGTCTAGTGGGCAATGCTCTGCTCAGCCACGTAGATGGTTGGGGTTCGTGGCTCGACGAAGGTGTTTTATTTTCTTCTTTTTTTTCCATGGTAGGCATAATAAAATAAAATAAGTCCAAACAAAGAAAGCTTGTGACTGGCGCAATATAATACATAGTTACTTATAATAAGTTTACTCATTTGCAAAATATGGTTTAATAATTTATACACGTGATGCGTTAAGAGTCAACTATAAACCCATTGAAACTTTTTTGGGAACTATTCCTGCTTCCAGTTGTCATCCGATCGATGTTCAATTTTGCATAGGCTTATTTGTCAAGAAAGGATATGGTCACTCTTCTATAGTAAAGATTACAGAACATTGTTGAGCATTATGCACAAATAAATTTTTATTAATTTTAATGATTTTAAAAAAAATCCAAAATTCTGAAAAATAAATTTTATTTATTGAGTTTAATTTTTAATTGTTTAAAAATAACTGTGCCACTATAGAAGACTGTATATACGTGACCAAAAGCTACATGCAAAAATCTGATAGCAATCTGATAAGAACTGGCTTCAGGAAGAGTTTCCAAAAAAATCACTTCTATTGCAGACTCTTAAAATAGTCTTTATTATTAACGTTTTACAGACGACATTACATTGGCAAAAATTATGATTAAAATTAATAATTGTTATTATTGTTCAATCAAATAAAACAAATTTTATTCTGTTAATCCATAAATACAAACACACAACTTTCAGTCCGAAGGTAAAATTAAGACCGATTATTCAAATAATAAAAATTAAACGATTAGCAAAGGGCCCCCCCCCCCTTCCCCAAAAGGAAAGAAGCGCCGTTGTCATTGCGTTGCCGTGGTCAGCTAGCACCCCCCCACCGGCGTTTCGCCCCCCCCCCCAACCCACAAACCCTTTTTTTGGGGGGGTTGGGGGGGGGGGGGTCTTTATAATGAACAAGTACACAGCAAAGGAGTAAGCAAGTCATTCAGTCATTACAAAGAAAAACTATTGATTACGAATAATAAAGCTCTACAACTGCTAGCTCTCAATAGCGAAATATAAATATATATCTATGTCCAAAGTAAATGCAAAATACTATTCTACCCCAATAGTAAAAACATAAAACCTTTTCACTCTCAATAGTTAAATGAAAAAACTATTCACAACCTTTATTAAAAACGAAATACTATTGGCAGGCAATAGTAAACCTATTAAAACTATTCACTTTCAATAGTAAATCGAAAAAACTATTCATTTTGAATAGTACATTTTCATAAGGGTCCCACTTCCACAGGACTTTCTATGGCAGCTCAGCAATATCAGCTAGGAACTGGTTTCCTGTAAACTACTGTACCTAAGACATCTTGTTGGGGTAGCCTTGTTGATCATCACATTCTCCCCGGCTGTCCGGGCAAGCTGTCTGCCTCCCACTTCCACAGGACTTTCTTTTTGTGGCAGCTCAGCAAAGCAGCTAGGAAAATTTTCCCTAAACTACTGTACCTAAGACATTTTTGGGTAGCCACATTTTTTTGATCATCACATTCTCCGGTTTTTCCGGGCAAGCTGTCTGCCTCCCTTCCACAGGACTTTCTGGGCACTCAGCAATAGCAGCTAGGAACAAGTTTCCGGGTAACTACTGTACCTAAGACTCTTGTTGAGGTACCCAAACTTGTTGATCATCACATTCTCCGGCTGTCCTGCAAGCTGTCTGCCTCCCATTTCCCACAGGACTTTCTGTGGCAGCTCAGCAAAAGCAGCCAGAAACTCGTTTCTTTTGCTTTCAGGCAGTTTTTCTGAACGTATATTGGATCCCAAGCTGAAGTATATGAAGCCCTCGGTGGCACTGTCGAGAAACTTTAGAAGATTCTGAAATCAGAGCATGTCACCAACATTTATTCCAGGCAGAACTTGACTGACTTTCCAGGCGAAATAAATGCACTTAAGGAAATTATACTTTACAGTAGTAGACCAATTATATCCAATCCAAACACATTCATAATCCATTCCACTATCAGAACAGAACAGAGGAATGTTTTTTACGAAGTATGTTATTCATAATTATACAAAAAGTTATGGAAATTCTAATTAATGATTGAATGAATTATTTTAATGTGATGCAATTTAAAGTTATGCGAAAAATAGTTTAAAACTAACAAGTAACAAGCTCCACGCGAGGTACAAGATTATTGAGTGGTCAGTTTCTTTTTGAGTGACGTCGTCTTTTTGAAGAAACCAATCATTATTCATTAGAAATGTGTTTATGGAATCTCAATAGAAAGCGAAATTTTTCAAATGTGGCATTCAGGTTTGGATGGCTCAGTGACCTTTCATTAAGGTAACAGTTTCAGAAATAAACTACGACTTCTTACCTCGGGTAATGGTTTTGTTTCAGCTTGTATATGCAAGCTACCAAGCTGTATGATTCTGGCAAAACCCAAAGGCCTTGGGTAGCTAAAGCCCCCATGGCATCAGGTTTGGATGGGACTGTGACTATGACTTTACGGGTATGGTTTTGCTTCAGGGTTGTATATGCAAGCTACCAAGCGGGATGTCCTGGCCAAGGCCTTGGGTAGCTTACGCTCCATGGGCATAGGTTTTGGGTTGCACTGGACTACGACTCTTACCTCGGGTAATGGTTTTGCTTCAGCTTTTATATGGCAGCTTTTGGCACCAATGGCCTTGGGTAGCTATCTCCATGAGGTTCAAAAGGGTAGGTTTGGCCCCAACTGGGGACCTCGTAGAACTTTTACCTCGTGCGTTTTAATGGGTTTATTTTGCA
>JAMZAV010005407.1:0-43609 GCA_024449915.1 Sweltsa coloradensis | reverse complement strand
GAATCATTTGTGATTTAGCCAGTTTATCCAATCGATTGCATGTAAGTTGTTGTGCAACATTCATGAAAGTAATTTATCTTCATTATTTGATGAAACAGTATGTGTGGTTTTCTTGCAGTTTTACTATATCAATGACTGGGATGTGTGTTGAGGTGTCAATGTCAGTTATTAGGTAGAGCTAATGAAGTCTGTCACTCACCGGCAAGTAGACCCCATGGCAGTAGGAGCCGATTTCTTCTCATGTCTTGTATTGACCACCTGAAAGAATACAAAGCATACATTTAGATTCTATTAGAGAATGTTAATATTTTATTTGTTTTTTGACTATGAAATATGAATTAATCATACTTAACAAGCATACATTTAAATAAGGTGAATGTAGTTTCTCGTGTTTCGCTACTTTGTCAAAGATGTTTAAAACCTAATCGTAATCCTGCATCACGAAAATTCGATAACACTTGTAAATAATATTAATCTTTGAGTTTCCTCAATGGACGAATACCTGTAATTCATATTATTTGATTAGGCCTGCTTTAATACGAAATCCATGGAATTAGATATCGTAAACATGACAGTTTATCATAATATTTGTTTGTGGTGAACATCAATATTTATTGATAATAACTTCAAAATACATTTTGAATCAAACACCCACCTCTCACCAAGTACGTTTACACTTTTAAAATTGCAGTTTATGTTATAGGGAATATGATTTTTTCAGATTTATATGTTTAGCTAAAACTGTCACAAACTCAAGTTCTTCTTGCATTTAAAGCAGAAAATAGCCAATTTTACCAAAAACGCACAAATCAAAGCTCTCTTTTGTAAAATTGTTCCATATTATTTATATCATACAACTTTTTTTTTTATATAACAATGACAAAATTCTAACATGTGTGACATGTACTTATAAAGACACATACATTTCTTCTGCACAGCCACAAGTTTTCTCTGGTCAGTAATAATTGTCTCTGTCTTTCTCTGAGGCCGGGCTCGCTTTTCGTCTACTACCGTAAGAGGAAATTATGTCATCGGCACAGTCTCCATATAAGCGGTGGTCTTTTCAGAGTCGTTCCAGCTCGTTATACGTGATCAGAAACATAAAAAACAGATAGCCGGAGACAGAACAGCATTGTGTAACGTGGTCTTACGTATACGCCGGGCAGAAACAAGTATTGGCCGTGAAATTGTCACCGGATGTGTAAGAAATCTGAAACCACATATTTTACGAGGTGTTGTGTTGTAATATTTTATTTTATTGTATCGTTGAAAACATAAGAATCAGATGTAAGCTGGTAGAAAGAAGCAATAAAGTAGAATACAAAAAAGTAGATAAAGAAATGGAAGGAGACGGAGAAATTGGTGGAGAAGAAACATGACAGGCCTGGCAAGTCGACGTTTACAGCCTCTGTGTGCCCAGGAAAACAGGTGGCTAGCCACCCCGACTCTACTTATTTCGGAAACATATAGATGCCTTCCTTCAGGCATATAACTAGGGTAATTGGGCACCGATAACTCTACAGTTTAGTGCCCTAAAACAACACTAACTATAACTAACTATTGATATTATATTGTCGAGAAAATTATTTCGTAAAACTAATATATGATACTAATTTTATTTATTGTCCCCCTGCGTAATTAAGTGTTTATTATTTGAATATAAGCGAAGTTAAGGCTGTGTGTTCACCAAAAACCAAAATCCAAAATATGGATAAAACAGTAGTTATAAAGTATGATCATTAATCACAGTCTTTTGAAAAGTTCAAAATATATTTATATGATTTTTTTGGTCGATGCATTTTTCCTCTATTGCTACTTTTTTGAACGATATTTGGTCCTAAGTTTTTCCAAAAGTATACCATTTGGACGGCTGATATTTTTATTGTAGCTTACACTCATCTTTGACTATAGAATGTGTTATTTTGAAATGTGTATCTTTAAAACCTTACATTTTACAGTGTATTATATTTTCCAGTACCTTTGTGGTATTTGTACCGTCGAAAGAAAAAAAAGGAAGCTCTTATGATACGAAAGCTATAGATTTCAAAATACCACATTCTATAATCAAAGATGAGTGTAAGCTACAATAAAAATATTAGCCACCCAAATGGTATACTTTTGGAAAAACTTAGCACCAAAAATCGTTCAAAAAAGTAGCAATAGAGGAAAAATGCATCGACCAAAAAAATCCAAAAAATATATTCTGATCTTCTCAAAAGGCTGTGATTAATGATCATACTCTATAACTACGGTTTTATGTATATTTTGGATTTTGGTTTTTGGTGAACACACAGCCTTAAACAAAAAGTATAAAATTAAAATTCTATAATATGGTAAAATGGTTTATGAAAAACCCTTGTGTGTGTGGAAGATAATTTAAAATATACCTATCTAGGAGCAGGGTTAATGCAAAAATCACAATAGATAACAGTAATGTCTGCAATCAAATGCAACAGTAGTAAAGCGTATGAGATTATTGTAAATTATTTTTAAAGCGTGAGCATGTGTGAGTCAGCACTAGACATGCACAAATAGCTCTTGGACATTGTAATTTCTCTAACACATTCAAATAGGCCGCAAAGAGAATGGAAAGTTCGCTGAATTTCACCTATTTTATGAGATTCAAAAGTAATAAAAATAAATAAGATATTTTAATAATGCACACATGTATGGAATCTGATAGAAAAAAATTCTCGTATATATCTTAAAATCAATGTTATTTCCAGTCCACCGTACTGATACTTGAAAACTCGTTATACGCTTTCAATAAAATTATCAGTTTGTGGATTTCATTTTATATGAAATCCCTCGCACCAGCAAAACATGAATGTTATATTTTATTATTCTGCATCTTATTTCCACTATCCATCAATTTATTATAAGATTTTAATCGATTAATATTGTTTGCATTAGAAATTAGCAGGTGATCGGCTTAAACAGATTAAGGCCTGTAGATCACATATTATAGTAACATTTTCGAGCGTGCATACACTTGAGGCGTGGGCGATGGAGTGTTACATTATTTTCTAATTCTGAACCTGCTAAAATGAGCGCTTGCAAACGTTTCAAAACCACACACACAGGGCGTAAAGCATTACACCCATTTGAAAAACACTCAACACATCGGTAATAGTATAGGAATTATTTGGCAGACTTGGAAGATGTTTATAACCTACGTTTATTATAAGTGCCAAAATGCTTTCACTGTCTCAGAATCGCTGGATTTAACCAGACTTTTCACCCAGTTACCTTCTACAGTCACATCCTACTTGATGTTACTTGGGGTACTAAATCAAATGTAACCAATACTTTCCACCTACTCTTACGTTTTATTTTAACTCGATGATAACCCCACCCTCCCTTTAAATCCCCCTATACTCTTTTCTGGTTCTGACCAGCATAGGATTTTCCTCCCTATATACCCAAGGCTAGAGTGGAGCATTATGACCTAACGGTTGACTCACCATTGTACCAACCATAACCTTGACAATTACAAAATCCTAAATCTTACAAGTTTATCTATTTAATCGGTGTCATAGATCGCAGAATTGCTTGGAAGCAAAGTTAGGAAATACACCGAAAACATTCAAACTAACTTCAGACTGAATTCTTAAACCCACGCCGAAGAGGGCTGTAAAGTTTGTCACACGATAAAAGAGTGTAAATATATTTCTAGGAAAACGCTAAAGTCCCGTCGCGTTGATGGATGAGCTTTTTTGTAAGTTTGTAGTTTGCGTGGGATCTCTTTACTTATCAAGTGCTTTTTGAACGCATTGTAGGTGATTGTTGTCAAGTTTCTATTGTTTCTTGTTAATTGTTATTAAATACCTCAAAAAACTTAATTTAAAACCTTTATTGATATGGTTTCTGGATAATGTTTTCAACTTTTTCTTTCAAAAAGCAATACATCACTATTACCATAATGTCCATGTGAAATATGAACGTTCTAGCCCCACCCGTTTGGTCAGAATCGGCCCAAATGTCACGAAAATATAACACTAAAAATCGTTAAAAAAATCGTAAAAGTACGATATTCATGAGAAATATTTCTCGATTGTACCCAAAAACGTGGCCCGTCTAAGTTCAGAGATTTCGAAGGTCCCCTCAAAATTTCATCAAGATCGCTTATGCCGTTTTCCCGGTAGCGTACGAACAAACAGACAGAAAAACAAACAAATAAAAACATTGGAGCTAAATTTTTTGAGGGGTCAGTGAAATTGAAGTTTTCGCTTCGCTCATCCAATTATGTCCATTGTACATTATATTGCCGGTATAAAACCTCAAAATCCAACATTATTGAAATCCCATTCAGCTGAAGAATACAACTATGAGCAAATTAAAATTTTGAGCAATGAATGTTTTTATATTGTGACAGAATAGCTTTATCTACAACCGATATAAAGAAAAAATTGGTAAAATAAGAAATATTTAACAACATATATTTAGGAATGGGTAGTGCTCGCAAATATATGACCTGAAATATACTTACGATTTGCTGCAATCGTTGTTCGAAAAAGAAATTTCAATCTTGAGCCAATTACGCGCGAAAACAGGAAACGATGAGCGTGTAATGTAACGGATCGAAATCAAAGACAATAACTCAGAAATGTGGCGTTTCCGGCGAAGAATGTATGTATGCAATCAACATCGCACGCGATTGTGCACATCTTGATAAGAAGGAAGTGCGTTTACATTGCGTAATAGAACGCATTTCACTTTGCACAATGCGTGCCTGAAAGTTATTTAAAATCTATAGAAATCTGTTGCATTTCCGCCAATATTAATATGACGTTAATTTTAATGATTGTCATTTTGATATTCTCTTTAAGCAAACACTCTTCATATCATTTTTAAGCTGTGTATTTTATTAGTCCCATTTTAGTACTTATCTGTGTATTAATGAATTTCGGTTTTCAATTAGTTCCTTTCTATGTAAAAATATTTGTTGATATTTTGTTCTTATTTTGGTATTTTATATACCTTTTCGTAATACGTTTTAAATGTTTCTTAACTTAGTTATTACTACTACTAATGTTTCTCGATTTGGTTAATCGGGAAACACTCCGTAGGTGTAATTGTCATTATTTAATACAATTCAGAAATTAAAAAAGTCCGCCCCAACCGGGAATCGAACCACGGATCTCCCGCATTCCAGACAGGCGTCTTAACCACTAGACCATCAGGACGGGTACATTTAAACCTCTTGGTTGTAGTTGCATTAATACATCTGAATGGATGGAACAGTACTGCAACGAAAAACTGTTGTCCTTGAACTGACCACCAAACAAATTATTTATGTCATTACCTTACGCAGGTATGATCGAGGGTTTATTTCGATTTGTTAATCGGGAAACACTCCCGTAGGTGTAATTGTTATTATTTATTACAATTCATAATCCATTCATGATTATAATGCAACTACAATTAAGAGGTTAAAATTTACCCGTCCTAATGGTCTAGTGGTTAAGACGCCTGTCTGGAATGCGGGAGATCCGTGGTTCGATTCCCGGTTGGGGCGGACTTTTTTAATTTCTGAATTGTAATACTTTAATGTTATTTAGTACTGTTTTATTAATGTTCATCGATTAGTTGGCAAAGCATATTGTGCAATCGCTTGAAACTTGTGGTTTTGAGGGAAAACATTTCAATAATGAAAATTAATGTAGAAAAACAGGGCATAAATATATGTAGATATTTTAAAGTAATAATATAAGGAGTGAATGCAAAACATTCTTAATTGTTAGTAAAAAAGTAGTAATAATGTTAGTAAAAAATTATAATTGCCATTAACCGAATAACTAGCCACGGCTATATCATTGACCCTACCATACGATTTAAAGGTGATACTGGACATGCGGAGAAGGTGGATCGAGAAAAGAAAGACATCTACGAGGCTACCGTCTCATATTTTCTCACCAAATATGATATAAAGAGAACTGAGGTGATCGGACTCTTAATAGGAGCAAGAGGAACGATACCGGATTTTTTTGTTAAATTTTGCAAACGTTTTAGACTAAATGCGAGTTTTATTTATGACTTGGTGCTCCTTGCTTTAAAGGGATCAATTTTGATTTTTAGAAATCATCTTTATGGACAAAGTAACAAGTAACAAGTATCAATCAATATTTGTTATTTTTATACTTCACAAATCATACTCCACACTTCATTTTTTACTTGAATTCATTTTTTCATACTGTAACTAATTTTACTTATTGTTAAATGTAATTTCTATAAATGTAAATTAATTAATTTTTGTTATTTAAGGCAACCATTATGTATAGGCAAAGCTTTGTTTTAAAAATAAAGTTGTACTACTACAGTTGCATAATTCCTCGATTACAATCGATATCTATCTATAAAAAACAATCTTGTACCATTTCTGTAAACCGCATCCGCAATAAATATATTTAACTTGAGAATATTTTTAATTGTTGTGTAGCTTTCATAAAATATTTATACATACGAAAAACACCTTTCTTTTGTTTATTATGTTGATGATCACGTACATGCATCTATATAATGCATTTATCGTCTGGAAAATGCATTCAAACGATTATTCACTTCCGCTACTAATGTTTATCTACGTAAATGAATCATTATTTTCACAACTTGTAATTGCAATCTGGTTTAAATATAATCCATTTCATTACAATAATAAATCGGTGTTCAATGTGTTAATAAGTGAAAGTTATTGAGTGCATATAATATATGAAACTTTGGTTCGAATATGTACCCTACTCAATACAAGGCATACGTACGTACGGTCACTTTCCCTCTGTCTGCAGTGCCTACATAATATCACCGTCAAAACACCATGCAGCAATTCATGGACGACAAAAAGTTGCGAAACACCTGAATACTACGTTATGTAAGATACTAATTTGTTTTTATTTAAAGTGTCTATACGATTTCTTTACCGAACATGTATACGTGTTACTCAACATATACTTTTTGTCGTCAAGTTGTTTGTATGTGGTGAAGTGTGGGATGCTGTATTGAAATGTCAAGAGAATCTCTATGTGTAATTCATTTGTAAATGTGTAGAGAGAATGTATGGGTATGTTTATGCAAAAATAAGGTGTGAGTGGAATTATATACGTAACCAACCGGAAAATATTAAGAAAGGGGTTAGGTCAAGGTTTTGAAATTACATGCATCAACACAACTGTGATAAATTGTACGTTGTGCAGGTATATGCACTGCATCCTGTCATACATTTCTCGCTTACTCATAGTTCATACATATATTCATACTTCGCTAATAAACACTTGTTTTTGCTCTTGTTTTATTCATTAGTGTGAGAGGTCTTGGCCAATACGTCTAAAGAAGAACAAGAACACGAGTAAAACAATGTATGAAATATGACATGAATAATATATCATGATGATTGAAAATATGAATGAATGAAATTAAAATGTGAAATGATAAATATAAAAATGAAAATAAATGATATCATATCATAAAAAAAGTAACAAAGAAATGTATTTACTTGTTACTAAATCACAGAAGATGCGTATAAGTATGAAACCGTAAGATAATCATTAGTTAAATCATTAGTTACTAAAAAGACTATAATCAATGATGTTTTAAAAACTATGTGCGTAATATTTTTTTTAAACAATAATTTCCCATTTTTAAGGTAAATTTTGAGGTCAAATGTACTAAACCCTTGAATTCCCCCAAGCTCGTGCAACAGTCTTTAAGTTAAAAATAAACATAAACTGCGGTGTTCATTTTAGGAGCAATACTTTTAGAAAAGTTATTAGTCGACGAGTTTACGTCCATACCAATGCAAAATGAAATAAATTGTATGTTTTCGTAGATGTTTTGACTTTTGAATAAATACAAGTTGCTGTGTGTATTATGTAGCTAATTACCAAGGCATAATTCAAATTTTACTTCAGAGCCGTAGCCCACTGAAACTTAGAAGCTTAAACTTTAGTGGGTATAATTTAATGACTAACATTAATACAAAATGCAGGAGAGTATCCGGCACTCATTGAATCATACAAGTATTGATGTTGTGTGAAGAAGGAATATGTGTGTGTAATTTTACATCTATTGTAATTTGCTTTCATCTCCAGTGTTCCGCTCACGATGACTGCTCAAAGAACTGCGTAGATCTGTACGCATGGGTAGTAATTATGTTTGGCAATTAAAAAACTATTACATGTACCTCGCCTTACAGTTGAAGAATGTTTGAGTTGTGAGAACGAAAGCATACCGCTATTAAAGAATGTTCATATATAACATAAAATACTGAAAAGTGCATAAAAATTATTTTGGTGGAGGTGCCGGTCTAAAAATATTCCTTTGGGTAAATCTAACCTCGCCCTCAGTTAGGATAACAGGGTCATCAAAACGTTCTGTATCATTGTGTCATCTTTGCTGAAAGGGAATATCAACCAAAGAAAAACTTGTGAATTGTATTGTAGGCTATTTTCGATTTTTATTTTGAGACGGACGGACAGGCGGACGGACGGACAGCAAAGTGATGCTTGTAGGTAGGGAAGCTTTACTTACTATACAATGTTTACAAATATATGAAATACTATTATTATTTACAGTTTTTTTTGCTGGTAAGAATTGTTATGAGAGTTTCTTGACCTCGTCAGTGAATGAAAGGGACACAGGGTACCCAGGAAATGTTGTCTGCAGTAAGGAAATGTAACAAGTTCAATAATCTACCAAACTCCTAGACCTGTCTCTCGAATTCATTGACATTTCCTTGGTGCATATAATAAAATGTAAGCGAGAGTGCAGTGTAGTTGTTGACAATTGAACTCATGTCGGCCCTCGAGGCCTGCAGTACTTTCATCTAGCGTTGCAACATGTCCTATCTATAGTACTCGCGCTGCCAAAACCTGTTGGCGCTGGAGGAATATTAATTACTGCACGGCGCATTTCACAACTGTCGCCGGGGTCTGTGGCCGAGAACTGAACCTCGGTGAGCGAGCGAAGTGCGATACACTTCCATGCGACGGGATGTTATTGTCGTAGCAATCAAGACGATACTAAGGATAAATTAATCATTCATAGCAAACAAGTAACATTATTATATATGTTATCTATCGACTTCAAAACGAATATACTCATTTAACTCTATTCCACCGCAAAATTTAAAATTTAACACCGCTTTTCATAATTATTTACTTATAAATTGTTATTTTGTTAGCATGCTAATTAAATACACAAAATGTGTTATCTGACACGATTATAAAAATTGATAAATGCATAATTTGATCTATATTATATCACGTCCTATGCCAGGAGCATTCATAATGTTCCCCACTGTACGAAGAGTTGAGTTACAAATACCCATAGGCGACACTGAGAAATAAACTAAGTTTCTCTTTTGAGTAACCTTACCAAACTCTTTTGAATTTACCAAACACTAATACAGTGCAAACTGTGCTATAGTATTTTTTACAACAGCAATAACATTCAGCTTATATTTTCTTTCAGAAATAACATATTTAAAATATTTTTCGCCGGAAATTTATGGATTATCAAATTATTTCATGATAATTAAAACAATTAATAAGTTGTAACTGGATGAGTGGTCCAGTAGTTAAGTGCCCCTCAACTTAGATTTTCTAATTTCAGGATTTATTAAAAATTAATAAAAACAAAAAATCACCATTAGGCATAATCTAACCAAAAGTTTTATGGATGGCAATAATTTATGCACGTGAAACTCGTAATGGCCTATAAGATAATCAACCTTCACATTCTCGTAATATCTGGTTCACTTACCACGTGTTTCTGAAAGCAGTTATGAAGAAAATGTTTACAACATGGCAATTATTATTTGGGATCATAATTTAGTTACAGTTAGTTTGGACGATGTGTAGAACACCCTCTAATATGCGTTTTATAATGTGTAATTATTAACCTGACAAGAAAGCGTGTAACGTATTTGATTTATAGATAGTTTTATTTATCGCTTTGCTCTCGTAAGTATTATAATGTGAATGTAACTTGCTTAGCCCTTACACATTTATAACTGCAGTAAACTCGTAATTTTGGTGTTAATTAATTGTTTTTAAGAGGGTCGACGCTAAGCTTGGCCCAACTCAAATAAGCGCACTCAGGAGTTGATGATTTCTGCTGAACGGTTGGTAATATCATTCCCAAACTTTGCATGGATGTTAATGAAGCACTTTTATATAGATATCCGAAATTGGTTGCAAAAATCAAGCCTTAAAGATCCATTGCGAGACATAAGTCCAAAACGTGAAAAAATGTGAAATCCAAAACATGGATTCCAATTCTGGAAATTCCCACCAAACCGCACCAAACCAAACCAAATTAACCTGCGCGTTCACATTGATTTAAACGTTGATATCCAGTATGCAAATTTGTGTAAAAAAAATATGTACACTTGGAATAAATTCACGAATTTGATCAAAATGGAGTAAATTTCGGTGATTTTAGTAATTTTTAATTCAAAATCGATGAATTAATTTATGGAATACGCGTACTGGATAGCATAGATTTATTCTTTATTAACGTCAGTGTGAAATTTGATAACGGTGTTATAAACCGTTTACCCGAAGAAAAAAAAAACAGAAAGCTGAGCGCCTAAACTCGTCTCCGCGCCAGCCTCAGCGACTACTCTTAATATCTGGTTTCTTTGTGGGAGCAAAGCTCCCTATAAGCATAACTTTGGTGTCTGTCCGGCCGTACTTGTGTCACATCTCACCGTAAAAACTTAAGTTTTTACTTTCGTTTTTATTGACATTTCCTTTCAACAAAGAATGAATGTATTTTGGTAACCCTTGGGGTCAAGGGGGCGGGGCCAGCAATTTTGAAGGACGACTTTTCCTTACCCGGCACCTCCACCAAAGATTTCAATGCACTTCTAGTGAATAATTTAAGTTTAAAAGTCAATGTTATTTTTAATTTGTTATAAAAGTTCAATATTTACATGAATTTCTTATGGGGAAAATCCAGAAATATCTCAGTTCAATCTCGTGTTAGGGATTGAACTCGAGGCTTGCTGCTTGCCTGGCTGAAGTCTCTGTTGATATAGACCACAAGTTCTTCTTATAGTGAAAATCAATCTAGAAATTACCAAATCCATCTCAGCCTGGTATCGAACCCGGGTCTCCAATTGCCGGTCGGATGTTTTACCCATTGAGTGAATATCGTAATACAAATCAAAACTAGGGAAAGCGTTTTTGAAGCCGATAGTATGTGTGTGATTTATTGCGATACCTGTAATAGCCGTGAAAAAAATGAAATGAAAATTGAATGCGATGATTTATAACATAAACTTCGAGTGATTTTGTGTGGAGCTTGTTTGACTGTAGAAAGTGATTATTACAGTTATTAGATAGTTAGAAAAAGTTGTAAATAGTTAAGGAAATTATTTGATAATATACTGAGTTTAAATCGATTTAGTTATTGGTTTAACCAAGTTTGTGCAAAATCAAGTTTAAACTTTTAAAATTACTGTAATTTTAATAATTGGTGAGTACATTCTCCACACTCCATTTTGTATTTTATACATTTTGGATGACTGAATTATTACAATCAATTTGGAGTTTTTTATGCAGTAGAAAATAATCCCAGAGAATGTGCGGGATTGGAACTGAGACAAATTATACTAGACGTATAAAACTAACATATTTTTGTAATTAATAAACGTGTCTTATACGAAGCACACAATGAAAGTATTGATGAAAAGTGCTCAAATTCCAATGATGAAAAGTTGTTATGATAAATTAATTAGTAGAACCACTTACTCTCTTTATTTATAGAAAGATAAAAACTCGATTGAACTCGACGAAATTTTGAAAGTCAAATTTAATTTTTTAAACGCACAAAAAAACAATCTAGACGAAACTGCATTATCGTGCCAAGTTTCAAGGTTACCTAAACGTAGGAAAGGTGTTGGGCATGTTGCTTCTATCCTTGGTCCACATACGATCTCTCTTGTATCATCTTCACTGTTGAGAAATCAAGAGTCATGTTGCTCAGAAGCCTAATGAGGAAGGTCGTTCAGTGACTATAGGTCGTTCAATGAAAGAATCGCAAACCAGTAAAGTGAATTCTTTCAATAATTAACCTAAATGATTGTTGCGCTTTGTTCGGCGCAATGAGTATTTATGCCTTTCGCTTTACACGTTCGCAATCACAAACTTTAAGGGCGCGGGTACGAATCCAGAATAAGGCTTTCTTATAATTATCTCTCGATTACGTATCGTTATATTTCATTTATGGAGATTTTAATAGCAACCAACAAAACATCAACATATTCCAAAATGTCATGTTGAATTTATAAATAAAATTTTGAGAATATTTTAGTGGTAAAGAATAGAATACAATACATTTTATAAGATCAAAAGTAAATAAATCACAAATTTAGTCTTCCACAGTTAATTCATAAATGCTTACAAGACAATGCCAGTTAAACGTGACACACGTATTACCACAACTTTAACTATGGTTAATGCTGAAATTTATTTTGTACACTATTGACTAACAGCAAAGCGGAAATATTATCTTCTTTTGTGCACAAAGCCAAAATCTACACACAAATAAATTGAATTATATTAAGAGTGTGCTAACTCAGAAAATGAACAGATTTTCATTGGGGGACTTTCTTTAATGTGGGTCCGTATCTATGGTCCGAACCCACCATGTCAACGCTAACGTCATCGACAAGCAAGCCAATCAACGATCTGTATTCAGTATAGAGGACCGCAGACTGGTTGCTTTATAATTTGCTTTGACCGTTCAATAAAACAAACAATCAATCAAAATTATCAATCGATTAATATTGATCAAAAGCAGTCCTGTTACAAGTTTTCTTTCACGGGTGTCTAAAATATTAATTGGTGTCATTACAAGTTTTCTTTCACGGGTGTCTAAAATATTAATTGGTGTCATTAGCCGTTTCTGTTTGGGTATTTTCTACTTGTGTCAATGTAATTTTTTAAGAAGAATAAAAAGTCAGCATAATTGATAACTTCTGACTAGGCCTAATAGACGAGGATAATTAACTACACTTAAAGTAAGTGGTTTAAGTGTATCATGGGATCATAATAAATTACGATCTTAGATGTAAAAGCCATGCTAATTTATTACATGAAAGTTCTAAACGCTTTTAAAGTCAGCTAATTTATGTTAGAATATTATAAAACTCATTTATGAAAATTGCCTTTTACTCTTAGTAATTGATGGGTTTGCTAAATGCACACATTATGCGTTTTCAGATGGTTACGCATAAATGCGTGCGCACACGCATAGCGTTTTAGTTGAGTTTATGGGAAGTTTAAAAGAAACCCTGAAAACTATTTAGTTGTGATTGCAGTTACCATTGTACCGTTGAGTAAATAATACGATTGTACTGACATCCTCACGAATCGTACTAATCCGAGTTATCGCTCTCAATGACGCTAACGAATATTTCATGAAAGTATGAGTGAGATGGAAAAGAGTTAGGGGCCGTTTGTCCTCAATTTGAGGAGAAATAATGACGAATTGAGTAAATTTTACAGGACATCTAAAGGGTTTTAAAAGTATGGGTATCAATAATTAGTAAAAATGAGGGATTTCAGGTTAAAGCGGGACATTAGAAAATATGTTATAGATGTATCCTTAAAACAGAAGTGGGAAACTTTCTTTCCTAAATCGAACAATGCCCGAGTAGAATTACCTTAAAGTGTGGTGGATGAAGAAAAGTTACTAATTTCCTAAGTTGTTTGTAGAAAATGTGGAATAATGAGAAATTTGATAAGTAATTGTGATCTGTTTAATGTGTTTATTTATTAAACTCTTAGTCCATGGAATCAATCTTGTACACCTGTCCAAGAGGATAGATTTGATATAAAAAGAATAAATAGATCCGACTTAATATATTTTTTAAACACAGACTGGCAGGTGTTGTGTTGTTTAAAAGCCAACCTAGTAATTATATCCCCTCATCCATGGCCTAACAGGATGGAACTATCCGACCGCCAGAGATTTCATGCTCAGTCGCATTTCCATGTGAAGGTTTCGTTTACTACAGCTGTCAACAATAGATAGAATAATGCGATTTCCTTCACGAGAAATATTCACGGTTTTACAGGCGACAGAAAGTGAACACTGGGGGAAAGTGAAGATTTTATTAAAAGACAAAATATTTGTGATGACATGGGAATGTTAACAAATTAATAAATTCACTTTAAACAAGTTTTAGGCTAATTTTTAAGTGAAAATTCGTTTTTCATAGGTTGTAAAATTATGTTTTTGGGGCACAATAGCTAAGTTTGTGTTAAAGTGTGGAATAATATTCATGTTTATAAAGATAACGTGTGAGTAAGGAAAGATCGACATCGACGGAATCATTGTATTCAAAAACTAAACACGACTCCATAGGGCCATACAAGTGTTGGTCAGAATTAGATTTGAAAAGTGAAAATGTTATCATTATTACAATATGTTAAAGCTCATTTCGCATCTTATTTGCTCAGTTGAATACGTTTATCTCAGGGAATACTTTCATACCGAATTAAAAACAATTGTTTTGCACACAATATGCTCGCATTGTTATTTTTCACGATTTAATTTCACGCATGCAAGGTCGTGGTACCTATACCAGCAACGAAGGTAAATATGTTTAAAAATGTCTGAGTGCACTCATCATTTTCAGATAGCGTAATTTAATTCATCGAGGAGTAAAGCTAAGATAACAAACTTAAACAATGTTTCACTTTTGGTAAATAAAAATTGAACACAAAGCTTGCGAAAATGTCTAGTACCTTTGTACTTTTTGAATTACATGCAGAAAAATCAACATATTTTACAACTGTCATCACCCTACAATCGGGAACTAAATCCTTATTTCTAGTACACGGCTATCTTTTATTTAGGCATAGTAGCTGTTTTTCTTCTAGTCTATACAAAATGTTAATTTTTGGTAGATGCTTACATTTTTCGTGTGGCTAATTTGTACATTTTTTCTTTTTTAAGGTTTACGAAAGGAGTCTCCTTCTTAGGTCTACACACACAAACTCATCTTGATCAAACAAACAATGTAGACGAACTTCTAAAAGTACCAATGTGCTCGATTTGTGGCTTTCCCGTAGGCATACAAAATTAATTGATATTTCGAGATTTTGAGATTCTCTTGTTTATACCAGTTTACCATAACGACAATTTTAATAATATCACTCTTACCACTTTTTGACTGTTTTAATACCTTCATTTTTTTTGCAATTTAATTTGTGTATTTCTTAATCTATATCCGTTTGCACTTAATTGTGTTTTCTTTGTATTTTCATTTGTGTTATTCAATTTATCGTGTATTGTTTCAAAATATCTTAACCCTTTCAGATATAGTGTCTATGAGGTATTAATCTCTATGATCTATGATTATGAACATTAACTTCATTATTCTAATCCGGGTAATTTTATTTTTTAGTTTGCTACCATTTTTTTGTGGATTTATAAAATCAATCCCAATTTAAATTTGACAAATAGTACCTTTATTAGAGTGGATTGAAAAATACACATCCGCAAAACTACTAAAAATGTGAAAATTTTGGTTTGTCCCGGAAATTCAATATACTGTAGTTTTCCTGTCTTATGACTTATGAGATAAAAAATGTAAAATTGCCAAAAAAAATCAAAAAAAGTCTACTTTTAAGTAATGCACTTAAATTTTTAAATTTGAACTAAAAATTTAGTTCAAATTCCAAAATTTCAACAAATTCCTTTTAATCACTATTAAAAAATGCTATTCTGCGAAAATCTGCGAAAAAAATGCAAAAAATTCATACCAATTCAATTCGTGTCTGAAAGGGTTAAATGACTGTATTTGGCACTTTGTGGATTTATACTCATCGGCAAGAGGAAATAATTTATAAATTATAAATATTTATCCAGTAGGCCTAAACTATTTGCGTAAATTTTAAAAATATCTTCGGATCAAAACAATTAATACAGTTTAACACCTTTTGATTTCCTTACCTTGAACTAACTGTACTGTCCGGTTTGATTCAGTTTGGTATAGTTTCTGTAAACGGTTTCATCGGGTATGACATGAAAGGGAAAGTTGGTATTGACTTGATTTGTGGAACGTAACCGATGCAGAGACAATCGTGCCTAGTGCACCTCGGCTGTTACTACACTCGCTGAAAACATTGCCTCGGGGGACATTGATCTTATAACAGACCTTACAGAACAAACTTTGTACTTCTCTTGAAACTATTCAGCTCATCCTGTCAATTATATCTAATTATTTTGTATTTATGTTTGCGCCAAATACGTGTAACGTACTTATATATCAAAGAAAATCGCAAATGCAAGAATTATAATAATTTTATGATTCTCTAGAAGTTTACATTTTTTTAATGAATGTTGTTTTAGTTGGATGAGCGAAGCGAAGACTTCAATTTCACCGACCCCCCAAAAAATTTAGCTCGGGTGTTTTTTTTTTCTTTTTTTTTCCCGTCTGTTTGTTCGATCTCTACCGGGCAAACGGCATATGCGATCTTGATGAAAATTTGACACGACCTTCGTTTTCTCTGAACTTAGAAATGCTACATTTTTGGGTACGATCGAATAAATATTTCTCATGAATATCGTACTTTTACGATTTTTTTCGATTTTTAGTGCGATATTTTCGTGACATTAGGGCCGATTTTGATCAAACGGGTAGGGCTACAAGGTTCATATTTCACATGGACATTAAGGTAATGGTGATGTATTGCTTTTTGAAAGAAAAAGTTGAAAAAGTTAGACAGAATCTATAGAAATAAATCTTTTAATATAAGTTTTTTGATTTTTTGTGTGATATTTTCGTGCCATTTGGGCCAATTCTGACCAAACGGGTGGGGCTACAACGTTCATATTATACATGGACATTTAGGTTATGGTGATGTAGTACCTTTTGTAAGAAAAAGTTGGAAAAGTTAGCCAGAATCCATAGAAATAAAGCTTTTAATATAAGTTTTTTACGATAAATAATACCAATTGACAAGAAACAATAGAAACTTGACAACAATCACCTACAATGCGTAGGCAACAAAACAAAGCACTTGCAAAAGTAAAGATATCCCACGCAAACTAAAAACTTTAAAAAGCTCATCCATCAACGCGGCGGGACTTTAGCGTTTTCCTAGTTTAAAGAACGTTCTTAAATTTTAAATGTGTATTCGATAGGATTTAAAGTTCAAACATATGTGTGAGTTGTCATTTTGGTTTTGAGAGCCAGAATTTTACACATAGGGGGTAGCCGGTTTGTTTGAAACAGATCTGCATCATTGTTTTCTTTGCCGCAAGTTTGATAACTTCATTAACATTGATTAGATCCCAGAGTTACATGTATTAATTGTATGAGCGTGGGAAGACTTCAATTTCACCGACCCCCCAAAAAATTTAGCTTGTTTTTTTTTTTTTTCTGTCTGTTTGTTCGCTCTCTACCGGGCAAACGGCATATGCGATCTGGATGAAAATTTGACAGGACCTTCGAAATCTCTGAACTTAGACTTGCCACGTTTTTGGGTACAATCGAAGAAATATTTCTCATGAATATCGTACTTTTACGATTTTTTTCGATTTTTTGTGGCGATATTTTCGTGACTTTTGGGCCAATTCTGACCAAACGGGTGGGGCTACAACGTTCATATTATACATGGACATTAAGGTTATGGTGATGTAGTACATTTTGAAAGAAAAAGTTGAAAAAGTTAGCCAGAATCTATAGAAATAAAGCTTTTAATATAAGATTTTTGTTTTTTTGTACGATATTTTCGTGCCATTTGGGCCAATTCTGACCAAACGGGTGGGGCTACAACGTTCATATTATACATGGACATTAAGGTTATGGTGATGTAGTACCTTTTGAAAGAAAAAGTTGAAAAAGTAAGCCAGAATCCATAGAAATAAAGCTTTTAATATAAGTTTTTACGGTAAATAATACCAATTGACAAGAAACAAAAGAAACTTGACAACATTCACCTACAATGCGTAGGCAGCAAAACAAAGCACTTGCAAAAGTAAAGATATCCCACGCAAACTAAAAACTTTAAAAAGCTCATCCATCAACGCGGCGGGACTTTAGCGTTTTCCTAGTTGTATCCATACCAATTTACCGTCGTTAATATATTTTGGGTTTCAAACGTACGTATTTCAAAATATGCAAAATAAATAATTCACAATTTTCATCAACTTTGTGTTCATTAAAACTATATAATAACAACAGTGAGTATAACATAAATAAAGTAAATAAATACATTCATATTGAGAGTCTACCCACTCAGTCATAAAACTGATTTTCAGTGGGGGACATGACTGTGGTCCACAGCGGCCACGAAACGTTGGTGTTTAAATGTAATTTAGTTATAATTTGCCTACACTTACCCGGTCTACCCGAAAAAGTAGTCATGAATATGTATAACCGAGAAAGTTTCAAACAAACCAGTATTGCATCTGCTTTAGTTTTATTATTAGTATTACCGCAAGTTTAACATAATGTTCTCCATAGTCTAAAATATCATACAGATTGCATGGTTATGATTATAAACCTCCTCTGACATTCACCCTACACTTCTAAGTATAGGTCGTGGTGTGGGGCTTGGCAATGGATGGTTCATGCTAATCTCAGTGTCGTCACTGATTTGAGCCACAGAGATGGCCTAAATCCATATTTCCAGCTAGTTTTATTAGTATGAGCCACTGTCAGCGGAGGCTTGGCCCGCGGGATTGCGATGTTCTAGCGCAAGACATGCAGATGATCTAACGAAATTAGTCTCGAGGAAAATGTATTATGCATAAAATTCGAATTATTAGTAAGTTATATAATTTATGCATCTTATTTCTAAGTATTTACACACATCTCTGAAAGCTTATCATTATTAGGAACCTCGCTGCCCAAGCTCATTATTAATGCATGTGTTTATAAATTGGTATGTATACATATTTTCTCACGCTAAGAACGTCACACACCCATCACTTCGCGACATTTTTACTGCTCTATGTAATTGCTTTATCGCGTGATATTTTAATTTAAGACTAAAATTGTATGAAAGAGTACCATTATATAACAGCTGAATTTTTTGCGAGAAATAACCTCACTATCGGCCATCATATGTCAATTTTCTAAAAAGTGTAGCCTGCACATCTATTGCAAAATTAAATTTTGAGAATCGATTTTCTGGATATAGTTTCTAAATACATTTAGCTTCCACCTTAATATAAGGAAAACTAGATTTGTGAAATAACAGTTTGTGTACGATTTTTTTTGTCAGACGGTACAAAACTAAAAAAAACTCGTATTTGTACCGTTTGTAAAAAAAAAATCGTTAACCGACTGTTATTTCATAAATATATAATATTTCCTTATACGAAGGTGGAAGCTAAAGGTGTTTTGAAAATATATTTAGATTCAAGAAAAGTGATTCCCGAAATTTAATTTTACAGTAAGATGTGCAGGAAACACTGTCAAAAAACCGACATGTAATGCCCGATTGTGAGGTTATGTTCCGCCACCAAAAAAATTAGATTTTTATCTGTGATATAAAAGGGCATCTTTTATCGACTTTCATATTATTGTCCCTGACTTTCATATTGTGTTATAAGGGAAAGAACCTCCCCCATATTCACCACTTTTCCCTCCGTCCGTTTGTGGGTGTGTCACGTCTTACGATTAAAACCGAACACGACCTTTGTTCATTGCCCTTCAACAAGGATGATAAAGAATGTTTGGTGGTCCTATGTGTCTCTGGGGGCGGGAATAGCTTGTAAAAATGTGAATTCTTGTACAATCAGCACATCCCAGTAACAATATTGTTCAATGCACGATAACTTCTAATTTTTGTATAATTAATCAGCACCTCCACCAAAGGTTTTCAATGCACGATAATATGTTATTATTGTGTTCTTTGTCGCCAATCTGTTGGTTAAGTAGAATTCGTTCCCTATCTAAGCTAAGTTTTTAACCTTTGATGGTGTATAAATAAAATAATCTAGTCAGTAAAAAGGCAAATAATAAATTAAAAACATTAAAAACTGGTAATTATTTTAATTAATTAAATAACAAACATAAAGAATAATGTATTAATTGATTGGAAAAGTTTTTATATCGGTATAATATAAGTAAGCATATACTCTTCCAAGTTTTATCCAACCAACACAGGGTCTCGAAAACACCATCAAAGTGGGTTGTTATATAAAAAATCGTTGGTTCGTCAGATCTAAGTAAACAAATATTTACGAAATCCTGGTAATTTATTTTTCTCGATTCAATTTTAATTAATGCTGAATGTGGCTCCTTTCCAACGAACGCCTGGTGGTCATGCACACGAGGTAAGGCGGTGTCGTCACGCCACGATTACCCCTTACTTTCATCGAGCAGCGCACGTAGCTGCGGCCGTGCCGTACCGTTTTCACGCACGAGAGATTATTGCCAAGACCAGACTATTTCTCCTCGGCTCGACTCGGCTAGGAGCAGCGCGAGTGATTCGTGACAAGATTTAGGGCAAGAAGTCTGAGTTGCGATGTGTGCGGAGCGAGGACAATTAGGTATTAATCACGGAGGGGGGGGGGGGGGGAAACATGTTTTACGTGTAGTGAACGTATATACTCAATTAATGAAAAGTGATCCGAAACAAATCTAAAACATTTTTCATGGGATTGCTCGCAGTAGGATAAGTTTTACAGTTTTTTAGTGCGACTCTTCTGATTGATTAGTACACAATTTACTTGTATTGATGATCTATATCATATGTTCATTATTGTTTTATTTTGTTTGGCAACCTTATCAAATATTTTACGTAATTTTTTTTTTTTTTATAGATATAAATAAAATGAATTGATACTATGTTCTCGGGGTGTGTGTGCGAGTACTGGGAATAATGTTAGGACTTAAAATTTTGCAATGATTCTGGAAATTTGTGGAAAAACGTGTAACTAGTATCTAACCAGTAATCTTGCGAATCAGAGTCCCCTGTTTAAGCAACGTGCTACTTATGACGGTCTAATCATGGAGTTGGATGATAAGGAGGTCTAGCTCAAATGGAACAGCACGTCCACGATCGTGTTTGTTTGTTTGAGCCTATTCGCCATTTTGATTGTTAAACCACTACTAGCAGCTTTGAGTATATAACCATCATATACTCAATGGTAGCAGGTTAAACTTTGCTACAATGAACTGTGGTAGGCCCTAGGTTACCTTGGTTACCAAAGTAAACAATCAAATGTCTGCCAATTTGAAGTGCTAACTTGTACACCGCCGACCACACACCTGCGCCTCCAGTACGCCAGTACTATTTATAACTCCATGGTCTAATGATTGTATTGATTGTTGAAGGTATTATGCTATCAACCTATTATGATCAATTTGGATCAATAAACGTCAAATATAAGTCCATGGTCAAATACCACAAAACAAATGCGTAGAACAATAGGTGATGATATAAGATTATACTGTTTTAGGCTATACCTTATTTAAGTGCAGGGGGATTATTCTTGATCTCTATGTCTGGGCAATTTATATATTATGTATAATATTTATTTGTGGTATTTTGTATACCCAATATAAATGACATTTATACGCTTCGGACCAGTACCCTAATCGTATTTGCGACTGCAGACTCGTATAGAGGTCGGTACGACTAGTAGTAAACTATACGTGCTAGAATTACGTTACCTAATAATCAGCATCATCAAGAAAGATGTGCTCTTACAATGCCACAATCAGTTTCGTTATATAAAATGAGACGCGAAACCAAAAATAGCAAACTAACTGTGTTCGCCGCCATACATGCATTGAGCTCTCCAGTCAAAACGCGTAACCTGCGTATTATATGAAAACTCCAATATTGTTTTCGTGGCGGACTGTGTGGACGTACAATTCAAGTGTATAAATCAACCACGTTGTATTTAACATGTCACTTTCTTCAGTTTATCTTTAACGGTACTCGCACCGGTTTAGTTATAACATTGGAATTGGCCTTAGAGAACGTTTTGAAATTGAAAGTGAACAATAAATAAACTTTGATTCGTGGTAATTGAAAGTTGTGTTTCCTGCAAGTTATCTGATACAGTTCAGCATTGTATTGTGAGAGTTATTGTCAACACTTCTATTTGACTTACAGATTTGTGTTCAAACTCATTTCTTTATATTTTCTGAGATGGGTATTTTCGATCTTATGGATTATCTTAATCATTCTTTCATTAAACAATCTTTATGTGTACTCATTTTCAAGTTACGCAAAAGATTCATTTTTTGTTTCTTTATTGGTAGCCAAATTATTAAATAAAGTTCTGTAGGCCATATGGATAAATTTGTAACATTTGACTTTCAAAAAACGTAATAAAAATATATTTACATTTCATAATGGCATTCGTTTTTGTAATGGAGCATGCAATGGCTTGCATCCTTTCTGCCTTAAAGTAAAGAAAATGTTATAAATTATACGTAAAATAATGCACTGCATTCACGGCATGGAAATAACACATTCTATTGCATCGAGCGAGCGAGCCAGAGAGAGAAGCAATCTAGTACAATATCCCGGCGTGATTAGAATAACAACAATCTCCTAAATGCCGATGCAATTTGGTTCCGAGAAAAATATCCGCAGCTAATGATAGTAATAGTGCAACATTTCCTTGATACATTGCATTGTGTCTGGTGGTTTCCTCCTAGACGTCGATGTCATTGTGACTCTCCCTTACCCCGTCTGGTATCCTAGTAGACCCATGTGCTAGACCCTACATTAGGACGCATCATCGAGGCTGTGTGACAGGTGGCAGACGAAAGTTCAAAAGAGAAACACGGAATCTTGTTTCTATCGTGTAAAGTAACGTTTCATTTGCATTCTATGGATGGGCACACTGCACTGTTATTGTTAAGTTTTTACTAAAATAGTACACTATGACTACTAGGAATGAGCAACTGAAATTTAATTCGAAAAAGCTCATATATTATTATTACTTTTCATCAGTTTAAGTATAGGTATAAGACGAAAGTGCAAAGACCAAATAATTATTGTTAGTGTTAGTTTTTCACACTTTGTTAACTATTATAGTGAACTTCTGGGACAATGCACAGCTGCCAATAAAACGTAATAATGCATTTTTTTATCAATTGATTACAATCGTATCACATGATTACAACTATAATTTCTATTTATCCGGCATGGTAACTCTATCCATCCGTTATTAACGTAAGGTTGAAAGACGTTAAGGTTTTTTTTTTTTTAAAAATAAAGCAGGCTGAAGAAAATCTTGAATAACACTAAAACTGTCATCGTCGCATTTCTACAATGTTATGGTGTCAGAATTTTGTTTTAATCTATTATTCTCAAAATATAACTATTTACATAACAGTTTACAGATAATTAGTTGGTTACAGTGTAACGCATTTCATATTTGTTTCAAAATGTACAATAGTCTTTATTTTAGAATATAATACAGGTATTTGGCAGTTGAATAGGATTGTCTAGAGATTTTTGCAGTACTTATCAAACTTAAACTTTAATTTATCTTTTACCAATAAAATGTAGGAAATACCTTCAGGCACAACTCTAGCTGGAATCGACCCAGTTCCCTCCCATGCCGCACGTGCTACAACGTTGAGCCAACTCTGCTAGCCCTGGCAGGTGGTATTCGCTGAATTATTAAAAACACTTTCTCGGCATTATGTGCAGATATTTGTTAGGACGAAACCCACCACGGTCCATGCACTTCACGGGCTACACAGTACACAGTACAGGGCGTTGCCCGTGTGAGTAGCACGCTCGCTGACTCAAGGTTAGCATTTGTGTAATTAGATTTATTCATGGTCGACATTTTCTCACTCAGATACGTAAAAACAAACGCGGATGTATTCACGTCTACTGACGTGAGAATGTACTAGACCTAGAAATAAAAGCTTGATTTTTGTCTTGATTGGAATAAAAAATAAAAATATCGGTTACCAATATATTGTGTGTGGTTTCTTCAATAGTAAGTAGATGTTTATATAAAATTGTATGGTTTTGTTTGTCTCGTTCAAAGAATACACAATGTCGTGTATTGTTGTTTGATTAATTTTAAGTACATGTTTGAGGAGCGTTACGTTGGTTTGTTTTCGCTTTTCGTTTTCTCTATGAAGAGAAAAGTATATTTCAATAACATCGAATTTAACGTTTACAGTGTTATTTTAAGAAATTGTTAAACGTGTCAGAACTACTTCCCGATCAAGTCGGCTTTATCAGCTTTTTCGTGTCTTCCCGCCCATCAATCACAAAAGGTGTCTCAACCAAAAAACTTAATAATTTCGACACATCGACTTCAATTGAGATTTTTGTAGATAAGTTTCAGCCTTTCTTATCATCAATTCGGCACCTAACAAATCATTAATCACCTAGCTTTCGTTTTGAATGATTCTATAATGTTTTATTATAAGTTTTACTATTTTGATATAAATCATTATATTTTACATCATCAACTACTCATATCATATCATAAATAATTGTGTTGATATCATTGAATGAACTATTGTTTTTTATAGTTACAGTTGTAAACCTATATTGTTTGTTATGTAAAATTGGAATGTTGTAGTTGTACTGTTTTTATGTGATTATCAGATCGTTTTATTGCTCTTGATATAAAATGCCAGCAATGCTGTTTTCAATTTAAAATAATTATCATGACTCCATGAGTAAAATTGCTTATGTCAGCAAAAGTGGTTGGTATTTGTTGCATCTCGTTACTCTACAGTGTTTGCTGTAACTACAAAATTGCCATACAGAAAAAAGAACAAGAAAAAAGTGTATTGATTTCTACCTTAGCTATTGCTTTGATATAATTTAAGCAGTAAGCTTGTTTTAGGATTGTTTTGAATTTTAATATCATTTCATTATCATAATAAATATACGGTCTCCACCATGTTGTTTTATAGAGTTATTTTTCATTAATTATTTTGGTTGTGTTGACAATAATTTATCTTACACAAAGAATGTACATTGAATATTATTGGTGTCAGTGTTTTTGTTTTCATTATTGATATTGAAAACCTTTGACACAACTATTCATGTTTCAACGATTTCCTCAAGAATGTGACAATATTACTTCCTGTGGTTTCTTCCTGATTGCTCTACTTGAGGTCACATGTTGTACTTGAGGACACTTGTTATGACCTTGCTTTAAAAAACAATTTTAATTACACTGTAGTACCACCAAAACAACATCCAACATCTTACATTTTCTAACACAGGCAATAAAGAAATTTGAATACCAATTTAAACTGACAAATTAAATTGTTACCCAATTAAATCTTGTTACAAATATTGAAAGTCTCGCCGGCTTTGTTATATTATCCAGGTCAATCTGATGATTATCTCAATTCTCAAGAAAGTCAGACAGAAGATGATGCATTTTAATGGAAATCAGCGTCATCATTAATTCTCTAACCAACTAATAATATACAAGAGAAAATGCATACTAGTTTCAACAGCCTAATTGGTGACCTTGTCTGTCTGATTTGTATTAACAAACCGCAAGGCGATGTTTTACAGGAAGTGAATTCATTGTGACGAGGAGAAGAGTGAGATTATTGAGGAAGTTAGAAGAACGACGTGATTACTACGTGAAATCGTTGGGCGTTGGGCGTAGTCACGTCGATTATGATACCTCCCACTGACCCAACGCTTCTTCTACACTCGTCTAACACCTCGGTGTTTCAATAATATTTGTAGAGTTTTTTTTTTATTCAGTATTCGAAAGCAGAATCTGATCTATAAATCCAAGCATGTCTAACATTTAAAATATTGACGTTTACCACAGATTTTCACAAAATTATATATTTTTGGTATCACACTGTATATTTGTTATTTTTGCTGATTTCGTAATGTATGTTTATTGTTTTCGATACTTGCTTGTATTAAATTAAATTTGTCATTTATTTTAAATCATCGTAAACTGTTTTTCATTACTTTATCAATTTCGTTACTACGTGTTCAATAATTCAATTAATATAATCTTCGTTTGTCATTCTTGTAAGGGATGATAAATGAATTTGAATGATATAAAATTTTCATTATTTGAGGAAAAATAGCATAATATATACCAATGTTCAAAAATGAATTCAATACCTACATCGTAAGTCTAATGCGCGTAACTCCACACCAATAATGTTGTAATATATCAAGGCATTGTTCTCGTTTTGTCAATCTATCCCAAGGCGTTGTTTACAAGTGTCTAAGTAACCTAACCACTTTCGACTTAACAATCCTTATCAACATTGCCGTATCGTTAAACTAGAATTGCAAAATACTGATTCGCGACGTCACGACGGGGTTAAGGGTGCTATAGCATGTCACGACGGGGCTGGGGGTGCTATAGCATGTCACGACGGGGCTGGGGGTGCTATAGCATGTCACGACGTGGCTGAGGGGTGCTATAGCATGCATCGATATATTTGAAAATCACTTTCGAGTAACATTTATGTAACAAAACTGAATACAAAGTCAATTCATTTTTATGTAAAGAAATTCTTTCGGACATCATTGCGACATACGATAATTTAAGAACAATAAATTATGTATGTTGGTAAAATGCAAATACATTTTTCATCCGAAAATGAAAATGAATAAACGCTTAAGGGTCTGTTAAAGATACTACTACTACTACTACTAACTACTACTACTACTACTACTACTACTACTACTACTACTACTACTACTACTACTACTACTACTACTAAATGCCCTTGGTTTAACTGGTGAAGACAAAGGAGTGATTTGCAGTTGTTTTACTGTTGTTGAAGTTGTTGTTGTAATAACATTTCCTATTCTTGGTTCAAAACTTCACAATTAAATCTTTTGAATTCCCTCCTTCAGGCCTACTGTTGGTCTAGCCATTTCATTACTCTATCTATATCATACATGCACTAACACTCCTGGTAAATGATTGTTTTTTTAAATTCAGTTGGGTAGGGTAGATTTGGGGGGAAGTGTAATAGGTCAAGAAAACAAGAAGCTGGGTAGGGCTTTGTTTTTATGCATAATATTTACCAAGAAAAAAATACCAAATCCTCTAGCAACAATGTGGCTAAGGGCCGACTATCTATATTCGGGCCTTAATTAAATGATCTTAGAAACCATTAAGCGAATTTCTTAACTGGTTGTGTCCATTAACCTAGGAAATATGTGTGACATCGCGCACATGCTGCATCCAACATAATATTCTTGAAATATAAACGATTTTTAATAATTTCAAGAGGACATGGTTAAAACAACACCCGAGTTCGTATTATAAGTACTAATGATCGGATGATGCAAAGATATGGTGGGATGGGAAGATATCTTCATTTAGATTACTTTTTATTGAACTATTTCAGGAAACACTCTTGTTATTATTACTGTTTAGCTAAATAGTCTTATAAAAATGTCCATGTGTTGATGAGACATACCTAAAACATTGTTTAAATCGTGCTATTTTTTAAATTAATTAATTGCTTAATTACTATTGACGGACGATATTGTTTCTTATCAATATATCGACTAACATTTGATGTTTTTAAGGCGACGCGTAAAGAGTAAGTAATAAATATAATATTTAATCAGACATCAAAGATATGTGAGGAAGTTTGAAATTGTTTCGGTCATTTGTGATGGGTAGTGCGTCGAGGAGTGTGCGTGTGTGTGTGTGGGGGGGGGGGAAGGTAATGCAGCCGCCATTGTACAGACAGGTTCGAACACAGCGTCATTATAAGTTTATGTCACCAGGCTCATCTGCTGGTCTTCTCGAATGCTTCAATCCACTTGATTTGTGTTTTCTCTGGCTGCTGACCCGCTTTCTTACCACCACTGTGAGTCAATGTGTTCGCCTAGTCTAGTCTCATCACTACAATTACACAAATTCGTAATTTACTTATCTTCATAAATTATTTCCTGGATTATGTGATATTTAATTATGTTCTACCGTCCAAGTTATGCAAATTGACCACGCCACTAATTAAAAGCTTGAACTAGTTTTGTTCATATGTCTTACTTTGCCAATTAACAGAGAGAGTAAATTAGCTGCACAATAACGCTTCAATTTTTCCCGGTTCAATTTATAATTTTTATTGTGTGACATTGTTTAACGTATCCTGAAGCACTGCATCTTGTATTGCATGTGAGTGTTAAATTATTATCCTGTTCTATTATCCCTAGGGTAAATGAATTCAAATTAAAAATTACACTCTCTCAGAGAAATGCAATTATCAAACAATTTTGGAAAACATGTTTTGCATAATATAATAATTGATCAACAACAAATATGAGGAAGAAAACTGTAATTTATAGATGTTAAAAACGATTTCATTCCAGTTTTATGTTCGTGTTAAGAGCGTGTTTTGTGTAAATCTGTGACGAAACATTATTTCTTGGCGAATGGTGATTCTAGAAAATGAGAGGATGGGGGGGGGTAAGGGGGTCGTATTTAACCCAGAACCACATCATTTAACTTTTATGTACTACTGCATGGTTATTTATGAAAAACTGTTGAAATTATATGAAAATCGCCTTCTACTATATGTAGGCGGCCTACATGGCCTCGGGTTTATTTTTGTTCCAAGCGTAGAAGACCTTGGGTTTGATTCTTAGTTACCTAGTGTACAGTACCTCACGTAGCTTGTAAAACTATCTTAATTGCACTATTTATTAAAGCAATGCAACACGAACATTTAAAACGAGACAAATCAAGGAAGTGTTCATATTTTCATTAATTTCAAGCAAACATTGTCATACTTGTCTAGCAACCAAGTTACAGACACATGATTAAAATAGAGGGGTCTATAAATAAATACGTATTATTTATTATACTTTTTATCGTAACCACTAGAGAAACTGATAATAAATTAACTTTTGGTTTGAACTGGTGTGAGAAAGCATTGTTGTATTAGTTGTCCATCTTTAAGCGATTTAAACACTTAACCACAAAAGTAGCACTTTCGTGTGATTTTAACATTTTTTATTCGTCTACTTTTACTTCAAGAGAGTGAAGCTAGGTAATTGTCAAGACTCTCATTCTCTTTCCGTCCAGCACTCACCATTCAATCCAACTTATTTCTTCCACTTAATCTAGAACCACTCACCTTAATCTATCTTCTTAATCACAGAACACACCAGCGTAAACACACTTTGATATTGTCTAGAAGCTAACACTACCCATATCACAACTACCACACGTAAATATTAATCGTCGTCCACTTCACGTATGCTTCATGTTCGCCTAAACGGGGCCCTGAGTCGCGCGTCTACTGGAGATATACAGGTGAGTTTCACTTGCAAACCTCTCGCAACACGGACAATCACTGACTGAAGACTTTAGCCTAGTTCCGAGAAAACTACAGCCCAAGACGTGGTCACTGTCTGTCTCTCTCTCTCACTCTCTCTCTCACTCAATGCCAAACACCCACCTCTCTCGCTCATATGTGCAGACCATACGCTGTACATATTAAGCTGAGCTTTTACCATATTCATGAATCAATAAGTTAATTTGTAATTATTTAATCGCTTAAGCGATGAAGGTAACAATGGTAATTAGAATTAACTAGAGCCATACCCACTTTCTCTCGAATGCTCTCTGGGCTATATCAGACAATATTAATGAACCATATTAAAATAATCTTGTGAGTTGAATTTAGGTGAAACCTTATGGTGTTTGGGAAGTAAATTATCGAAAAACAGCGTCAATAATAATGGGGCTACTTTCCACGAATTATTAAAAATAATGACCGTCGCAATTTTATAGAAAACTTGGCTATGTAAGTTGATTACGATTTGATTACATTATTGTATATTTTTACTTTTTAGTTTTTGAGTAGAGATAAAACTTAAAAGTGAAGGTAATCAACGAATAAGAATCTTGTTTTTTTTATCAATGATCGTATATCGGTAAACACTTTTTATGTTTTGGTACCAAACAATTGATTTTGTAGAATATTTTCTTTTCAAAGTTTAATTATAGCAATTATTGTTGTTTTGATGAATTGTGGAGAAAAACCTTTCCAGGATGAAAAATATAATTGAATGTCCACTGTACCGCTCAAATGAAATTATAACATGGGAAACCACAAACGAATAATAATTATACTCTAAATACGGGGCGAAGCTAGTCAACAGACTACCCCCCTGGCCAAATTATAAATCAGCAACAAAGCGTTTGCGAAACGGCCTCACTGTCACTGAAGTGGAATTATATAACCGGGGGTTCGTCCGGGTTTATTCAGGGTTTCCACAGGGATTCCTCAAGGGTTACACAGGGGTTACCCGGTTAATTGGATGAGCGAAGCAAAGACTTCAATTTCACTGACACCCCAAAAAAAATTAGCACGGGTGAATTTTTTTTTTTTTTGTATTTTTGTCTGTTTGTTTGCGCTCTACCGGGCAAACGGCATATGCGATCGAGATGAAAATTTGATTGGACCTTCAAAATATCTTAACTTATTCTTGCCACGTTTATGGGTACAATCAATATAATATTTCTTATGATTATCGTATTTTTACATTTTTCATTTTTTATTAATGAGATATTTTTGTAAAATTGGTCCCGCGACCTGGCAAACAGCTACTCCGATCTTGATGAAACTTTATGGGAACGTTTAAAATCACTAAAATTATATATGTTATGATTTTAGAGACATTTAAAGAAATATTTCTCATAGAAATCGTACTTTTACGATTTTTTCCCGATTTTTAATACGATATTTTCGTGATATTTGGGGCGATAATCAACCGTAAAAGCTCATCCATCAACGCGACTGAAAAAAGCGTTAAGCAAAGTGGCCTAGTAACTAAAGTGAACGTTATGATATTGTCAGTTTAGCTAATAATTTGGCCAGGGGCTGTATTGTGGAATTAAAATTAAAATTCCACCATCATTCAAATCTTCTACCGCGGGTGTAAAGAAATGCTATCTTAGGACAAGGGCAACCTCGACCTCCGACCCCGAGGGTCATCAAACAATAAGTATCAACCTTGTTGAAGATCATATGCCTGCCATAGATATACAACACCTAATAAAGAAACTAAATTCATATACTAACTGTCCAACATGTAAATTTAATGTTATATGTTTTTTGTTATTTTTATTTTTATTCATAATTTTTTTTTAAATTATTTGGTACAAATAGTCTGCCATATTTATATTCTTTGTGGAATGTTTTTTGTCCTGTTTGTTGTGGTTTTTTAATTGTTAGTTTGATAAAGACTCCTGTAAAGGAGTCGAAATATCACATTTTAAATAAAAATATTAATAACAGTAGAAAGTCAAATGATTTTTATTTACAACGATACTACCTGTTATATAGTTTCATTTTTAATAATGTCTATGATGGTTTCATGAAGTATACTCAGATGAGCCTGCAATCAATAAAATATGTTATTTTGTTGGATATTATAAAGAGATACGTTTGCTTATAATTAATGCAGTTTACTTTACTTTTATATAGATATAGATATAGATAAATCCCATTCCCAAACTTTTTTGAAAGGAGAAACTCAATGTTCTGCTGAAAATGTTGTTATAAATTATAACATTCTCTTTGTGATTAATACTTCTATACATGATTGGAAGTATTATTGTTATAACTTGCACGTTATAGTTATTTGAAAGTTAACGATAATTGGCAAACGTTTAATCAAAAAAAATTATAATGAAATGTGGTTGTTACTAATCTCATTAAAATAAACAATCCTTAAATTTTAAACTCTTTAAGTGTGACAGGACCTATTTATTAAAATTTTTTAAATGAACACGCACGAACATTCATATCCATCATATATGCTTTTTCTTAGGTCTCCTACAAAAACCTCTTTTTTAATTTTTATAAACATATCCTACAAGTATAAATAATTGTCGGTAACAAGGTAAAACTTCCAAAAATAACAAGTACAGGTTTTTCATATTATTATAATTATTTGAAACCACTTTTAAAATGTAAAAATTCCTCTTCGTCCACAATGCTCTCAGGTAAATTATTCAACTCAGATATTGTTCTGTTTAGGAATGAAAATTTGCCAATATCTTTTAAATTTCCAATTATGATATCCCCTTTCCTTATAAACCCCTTTTTTAACAAACCATTGACTTCTCCCCACCCCTGAACCCCCTAGATGCCTTATACAATTAAGTTAGCCTTGTATCCCACCCATAACTATTTGTAAGTTCTACCATACTTTCACATCGACTCTGTTTCCCATTTAAATCCGTTTCTTATATACACCATTATTTTAAAAACATAACCTTTATGGATGACTTTCTCTGTATACCTTCTCCAATTTCATTATTTCACATTCGTAGTTCTTCCCCTGCATATACTAAGGCCTACAGGGTTTTTGTATTCCTGTACCTTATTTCATAGCTAGCTTTAAAAATTCGCATTACAAAGTTTAACACTTGTACACTCTTTTAATAACCTCCTGTATTTGTCCCTCCTACATTAAACCTTGTTCACGAATCACTTATAAATACTTATACATTCTCTCCCTCCTAAAAGGATATTTACATTACATTTCTTATATTAAACTTTCGCCTACTAAAGCTAGCATATTTACATTTCTCAACATTCAGACCCATCTTATTAATTTTAGATTAATTTCCTATAACATGTCTTCAGCCTTCACCCTAACTACGTATAGCATATGGTTAATAGATAGTTTAACTAGTTATAGTAATGTTTTACAACAAGAGTAGTTTAGTATAAAGTAGTTTGTAATAGATGGTTCATTATGTATTTCGTCTGCTTAAGTAAGGTGTGTGAAGGAGGCTTCTGGTGGCAGGGTGCGGCGAGGGAGGAAGCAAGCCATGCCAGTCGGCGCTCGGGAGTAGAGAGAGGAAGACGAGATACAGCTGTTATTACTTAGAGTTTGTTTAGTTATATATTAAAAAGAACGTGTGAAGGGTTTTATTAATTAATTTAAAGCAATATAAACTTAATATAATGAGAGTGAAGTGAGTATATTTCTATGCATACACATTTATAATCATCCCTAGACAACGTAACAAAAAATCTAAATCCCCTTGTAAAATCTCAGAATCTCTTAAGTTTGTAATTTCCAAATAGAGAACAAAATCATCTGCAAACAATCTAATCTTCGATTTCAAACCTACCCCTATAATATTGATACAAATTATAAATAATAATGGGCACAACACTCTGCCTTGCCGTACTCCAGATGTTCATTTAGAGTTTGTTCATTCATTATTACCTACTTTGACTTTGATCAAATGATAAAATATGCCATTATAACTGATTTTATTAATTATTCAATTTTGATTAAAAATCAAGGATGTTTTATCTTATAACTCAAGTGTAATTGAAGGAGAGAAGGTAAACTCCAATGGGCCTTGAATGTAAATGTTCATATCGTGTATCTATTTATATCTGTTATGAAACTAATTTGAAAATGAGATCAGTGGTAAGCGTCTTCCACTTTGCGATAAACCTAAGTGGCCATGATATCACACACGGATGGCTACTTATTACTATCTTAATAACGTACATTCGCTATTATTATCATCTAGTGATTATATCCGCGTATGCTATAGCATAATTTCAGTTTCGCAACGTTATTAAAAATAATTAGAGGATCAGAGTTGAAACATACATTTTTATATATTTCCGCTGGCGACTATTTTATGGTCAAGTAGTAATACAGCAAAATAATGTTTTGAATAAGAGAAAATATCGGTTCCTGTACAAATATGAATGCATTTATTAATTTACTTTAAACAGTATAATAAATAAATAAATACGTATTTAGTGTCTACCCACTCAGTCACACAACTGATTTTCAGTGGGCATGTACAATGTACAATTTAGTCAAAAGCACGAAATAAATTTTTCTGTTAAATTTCCCAAAAATGCAGTTTGATTGAGATGTATAAAATATGTTAAACGTTCAACAAAGTCAACTTCTAATCCAGACACCTTTAAACATTTAAAGAACAATACTAAATTAAATTTCCCATTGCATTACATTGCATTAAAATTTTACATTGCACTACCAAAAATATATAATTATTATACTATAATTCTAGCACATAAATATGTTATTTAGGTACGTGCATTGGACTAAGTGGCACATAAGGTAAGGTAAGGCTTTTAAGAAATAAGTAATATTTTGATCCGATTCGAGAATCATTTTTAAATTAGTTGAACAAAGAAATCCTTCCAACAAGCCGAATAAAATTAAAAATAAATATATAACGCATGCACCACTTCTGCCAGAAAAAATCATAATTTTACAGTAAATAAATACATAATTTTTGTACAATCATTAATACATTTTTTAACATAAAAATCATGAATTTAATATCGTTGTTAATGTGATCATGCAAACTGTAAAAGATTCATTAATTCATTCATTAGGCAGAGTTTATGTTAAAATTCCTGAATGAATCCTTATGAAACGAGTTTCTTCGTTACTCCGTTTATTAGAATTAAACTACGTGTTAAACTCGTCGAAAGGTTCATGATGGGTAAAATACGAGAATTTTCCCATGGTACGGGTGAACCCCAACACACCCCACTCTGACTGGACGATGCCCGCTAGATACAACCACAGACGATTCAGGGAATGAGGAGAGGTAAATACGAGTTAGGACTTTTGTTGTTTAGTCTCATTATTGCAATATTGCTATTCGAAGTTTATGATAACAACTCATACTCATTTAATAAGTATTAACAATATTTGGACTCATCATGTTCTTTTAATAAATTAATATATTTTTTTTTTACTTTTTTGCTTTATTTAATACATTAATTTATTAAAAGAACATGATGAGTCCAAATATTGTTTATACATATTAAACATAACTGTTCTAAGAATCTCAGATGTTATAAAAAAAACTCATACTCATATTGTAAATGTGCATAGCTTAGGAAAAAGATTGTGACAATGAAGTTTAGACGACAAATCATCGCAAAACATTGTGAGAGTAAAACCAGAAATATTATAACTCTGTAGATAACTTGCAACCTTCTACACCCAAACTACCCAGTCCACATTAAGAAAGGTGTGATGAGATGTTTGGCAGTCCGAACGGCTTCTAATTGTTCATCAGATATCTTGTTGAACCAAGAACTTTCGTACCTAAACGATGCATTTGTGAAAAATGGTTATCCAAGTGAAGTGTTCAAAAAAGTGATGAAATATGTTTCAACAGCTGTTGTGTTGCAAAATAATAGTCAAGCTCCTGTTCCACCACAAATTCTGAAAACAGTAATTCTTGATTACTATCCGAATTTGTCTGAAAAAGTCAGACGTCTTCTTTTTGGGATTCGTACTGTTTTTCAATTACCTACTACCCTAAGAAGTATAACAGTTACTAAACCCAAGAACGAATCCCAATTGTCCAAGAATGCTGTGTACTCAATACCTTGTCAATGTGGTGCCGCGTACATTGGAGAGACCAAGAGACCTCTTGAGGTTATAGGTTGAAGAAGCATAAGTACAACGTTACGCAGCATAAAGTATGTTTCTCTAGATTAGCAGAGCATGTTTATGAAAATCACCATTTTGTGGATTGGAACAACTCATCCATTATCCTTCATGAAGCCAATCCACATAAACGTAAACCTAAAGAGGCTGCAATTATGTCTGTTAATTGGATGAGCGTAGCGAGCGAAGCTAAGATTCCATTTCACTACACTGGAGAAAAAAATCCGGAATGTTTTTTTTTTGTATTTTTGTCTGTTTGTTAACACGATTCCGGCTCAACCGACACTCCAATTGCGATGAAATTTTATGAAGGCCTTCGAAATTTCTGAACTTAGAACTGCACGGTTCGAAAAATTGATCGAAAAATTATTTCTCATGAAAATCGCAATTTTACGATTTTTTTCGATTTTTTGTTTAAATCTTCGACTTATAACACCTACATGCTTTATACGATTGTAATGATTTTTTCACAGAACCTTAATTTTATGAATTAATATATTCGTGTGAAATTTGAGCGCAATTAAACAATTATTTATCTTAATAATTGCAATTTTACGATTTTGCTTTGATGCTGCGATAATGCTAAGGCTTTTACAATTTTAATTTTTTTTAAAGTGAAAGGTGTTTTAGATTAAAAAACAATACTTCTAAACATATACCAGGCGGATTTTAAAATTTTGGTTTTGTTTGATAAATATTATTTTTTCCTTTGCATTGTTGGGAAATGTATGTTTTTTGTAACAAATATATATTTCCCATGTTTTAATTAAAAAAACTATAAATCTCATTAAAAACGTGTCCATGGTGAATTTGTCAGAATAAGACTTGTGAGCACATTTTCAAAGAAATTATCCTTTTATCTTAAAAACTGTAGAAGAAGTAGGAAAACATGTTACTTACTTTTTTTCCTTTCCTTTTTTCTTTTTTTTCCTTTTCTTTTTGTTTTGTTTTCTTTTCTTTTTTCTTTTCTTTTCATTCCCCACCCTTTTTTATATTCGATTCATTCATAAATTGCATTTAATATCCTTTTTATTTGTTATCAAATTTGTTGAGTATTAAATACATTGTTGTAATATTACTATTTCAAATATTTACTTAAAATGTAGTTCATTGTTGTGTCTGCATCTATGTAATTAGATTTATTTAGTTGTCCTCCTTTGTAAATCAGTTTTTATAACTGAATAGGATAGACGTTAAATAAATAAATAAATAAATAAATAAAAATGTGCTAGAATAAAAGTTTTGAGATAATAGCATTTAATGTTTATTTATGTTGTTTTTTGGTAAATTTGAGTACAACATAGCCTAAAGGTTCAGTTTATTTATTTAACATGAATTCACTGGGCCTTTATAACCTGTTAATCTAGGCTTCTTTAAAATTTACTAAAATTGTTATGAATAACACTCTATACAGCCCTAGATTAGGCCTAATATCAGTACCGGTAAGCCATAACATCATGACCTTAAGTATTCCACTATTGAGTTACTTTCAGTCTAAAGTAATTTAAGAATTTAGTATAATATACAAGATTAACTTCACTTTTATTTCTATTTATTATTCTACAAAATGAGAAAACTATGCAACTAACAAATAATTAACGTTTGTATAGTTTTTAATGTAATTTATATTATGAGTGATACCACTAATGATTTTGTCCATTTTTTATATGACACTAATGATTTTTTTACATTTTACACATGTAACAAAATAATATTTACAAAATGATTTTGTTGATTGCAGGAAATTGTATAAGAGTTATTATCATAAGGATTGAACTATGCATAAAAAGCTTAGGTCGTAATTAACCTGGAGACTATACCCCGTGACTTGGTGACAAATAATTAGCAATGTTTTGTCGCATAATGCACGGACAATCCGGATACAGATGTATTGTCTTGATGAATACTATTATTAATTTAATTTACCTGTCCATGCAAGAAGAAGGCCAGTGCAGGGAACGTGACAACGTAGCCTATGAACAAATAATATTCAGTTCACAGAACACACACAACAACATGTCACAACACGCATTTACATGAAAGTTTGAGTCAATTGATGAATTTGGTACTTAAACAATTAATAGTGTATTTGCACTCCGGCTCGAATTTCTTAGTGTAGGCAATCTAGCATCGGATCGAATATACATCAGTACAAACGACATAAGTGGAGATGCACAGCACAGTAGTCCAAAATTTCAATTGTTTGATATACGAAAATTCAAATCATCATTTGATGTCTCTATTTTCTTCCAAGTATTTTTGGATTTTTTTTATATGTTTGCAATGTTCCTTGCGGGGACACTATTTGCACAAATAATAGAATCAATAAGCTGATCAAATTCTCAAGTGACCCAAGTTAGGGCGCGACAGTGGCATTATAAATTTGTTTGTAACCTAACCTTACATGTAACCTAGCGAAACCCCGTTTGGTTGAGAAATCGAGAAGTTGAGACTCTTCCAGTATTGAATTCTCTAGATCTCCCAACAAAGTTATGGCCAACTTTTCACGTTAACCAAATTTCCTTTAGGATATTTAGAGGGCATTAAATATGAATAAAAATTAAATATATAATTAATAAACACGTAACATGGGCAAGTGTTTATTTGTTGCTACGACAAAGCTTTCTGTTTTGTCAGCGAATTGCAAAGTTGACATTCACCAAATAGGACTTCCGATATCCTCTTCAAATGGTAGTGAAAGGTTAAACCAATAGAGACAAGTCTTATTGCGATATTAAGGTACTAATATGAAGTACATGGCGTAATAGCTAACAATTGAATAACGCTGCACGCGCAGACGACGCCAATGGAGACAAGTGAAAGTCAAGCCAGTGGTTAGTATTCATTATGGGCGCGGTGACGCCATGCGACGGTGTCGGGCGACGTTGAAAAGAAAACTTGTGCTGGTGACATCTTAAAGGTCAAAATCAAGTCTTCGATCACATTCCAAGGACTGTGACTATCTCGTGTGGCTCAATAGGGCACGCTCAGGCATCCAGGAGGACGTGATGGAGAGCAGGCTGTGATTGAAATAACGTGTGGATAAATATAACAGTTGCGTCACTAAGGTGAATCCCTAGCTTAGACCCATGATTACAATATAATCTACTGAAGATGTTTGAAATTTGGAAAAATCAAAAAGGGACTTAATGAAAGAGAAGTATATTTTTAAATTTTTGGATGGAACATAACCAAAAATTCACAATTTAATGCAAAGTTCTCCCCTTAATTGAGTCATCTAGTTAAAAACAGATGACTGGAGTGTGAAAGTTTGCATTGTTAATTCTAAAGTCCCAAAAAGACATGTTCAAAAAGTTTGTTTGCTATTTTATTTAGACCCATTGTCTTTCTACCAACTTTTCACATGAACATTCTTTATCATCTTATTATTTACGGATTCCCATTATTTTTTAGAAGCGTGCACTATTAAAACTTACAGAAACTTAAATATAATGTTTGTCTGGTCAGAACAAAGGTATCTGTCTGTCTGTCTGTCTGTCTGTCTGTCTGTCTGTCTGTCTGTCTGTCTGTCTGTCTGTCTGTCCTGGGGCGAGCTGCAGTGAAGCGTGCATTTCAAGTAAGAGTATCGTAGGAGGAAGACGTTGTTAAATGTCAGTCTAGTGGGTTCATGTATGAGCTCATCACGCCTATCATTTGGTTTGCGCAACGGCTAATTACAGCCAGCCCACCTTTACATAATATACAAACCCCACAGAAACAAGCGTGTATATAGTTCGTTCTACATAAGAATGCCATGGCCGAGGGATTGCTGCATTATGCCCACCGGTTAGGAAATTATCACACATGACAGCTCTCCAGAACCAACGATATTTTGGCATTATAACCACTTCTGAGTGTGGAAACAACTAATTTTTAAGAAAAGTCTTAGATGGCCTGGAATATTAAAAGAGTCGTGCGAGAATTACGTCACACGGAAATGTATGATCTCCCAAACACTAGTATCGAGGTTGGCAACAATTTTTGCGGGAAGATTTAAATAATCAATACCAAATAGAGAACAAAAATTACACTTTGAAGTTCATTTATATAACACATTTGTTTTAATATATTGTTAGTTATTGACTGAAAATTTGTCTTTCTTCATCTTTTAATAACAGCTTTTAACATGAAACCACATAATATGGTAACAAGATGAGTTATTATTATTGTATCTGTGTATTGTCAAAGTTGGCATACATGCTCGCAGTTCCTACATCATAATGGCATTCTTATCTGGAACAAAGTATAGTACAGTAATTTAGTGTTACTATAAAAATCTGTATACAGTCGTATTATGTCAATAAAACGCTTGTATTGATATTATTTAGACATGATTCTAACACAAAACAAAATACAAGGGATTACGATACAAAATGTAACTAATATTCATAACATCAATTTGTGATTATCAATTATTTTACTTAAATAAGAATTGTCAAAACTTGAATTACTTTATATCATTAATGTTAATTCCTAAAATTAACATTTGCTTCTCAGACATCATTCATGCTGCGTAAAAAAAGGCGTTGGTATTAAATTGTAGAATTGAATAAAATAGCTAGAACAAAACAACTTATCAACAATTAAATACCTAAAATAACAATTAAATATAGAAGCACATACATTTTTTTAAAATGTGCTGCACAATTGCTATAGTGTATTAACTGGATATGCCAAACGGCGTTACATCGTTGTATGTTATAAGTACACTTATTGTACGAGTACTTAGAAAGAAATAAACCATATCGTGCGACTGAAATGTATGCCTAAAGATACAAACAGATGGGCTAAAACACCAAACTGTTATACATTATCATTGTAAATAAAAATCATTGGATTTTCCACTGTTATTAATATTTTTATTTCAAATGTGATATTTCGAATCCTTTACAGGAGTCTTTATCAAACTATAGCAATTAAAAAACCACAACAGACAAGACAAAAAACATTTCACAAAGAATATAAATATGGATTATTAATAAATATTGATGCATCAAAAATCGCAGAACATGTGTACGAAAATCACCATCGTATTAATTGGGAAAAAACTTCAATCCTGGCACATGAATCTAATGCCACTACACGAAAAATTAAGGAAGCTGGTTTGATTTCCTGTGTGGCCAATACAATCAGTGTGCCTAGTGTTAATTATCCAGCCATTTGGAAGAGTTTTTGTCCATCAATTTCATCACTAGATCAATAGTTTTATTTCATCCAACATGTAAATTTAACGTTATGTTTTTTGTTATTTTTATTTTTATTCATAAAAATCTTTTTTGTTCATAATTTGGTACTAATACACAGCCATATTTATATTCTTTGTGAAATGTTTTTTGTCCTGTCTGTTGTGGTTTTTTTAATCGTTAGTTTGATAAAGACTCCTGTAAAGGATTCGAAATATCACATTTAAAATAAACAGTGGAAAGTCCAATGATTTTTATTTACAACGTTACTACCTGTTATATAGTTTCATTTTTAATAATACATTTTCATGTTTAACAAAACATTCACGGGCAGCAAAGCTCTGTCACCTCGTCTGTGCATGTTGACAGCGACTCACAATAAAAATCCGAGCAAGACCTCCGCATTCAGTTTCTGTTATTGGCATTGCCCTCCAAGTTTAGGGACCCTGGGAATAAAGGAGTAAATCTATAGCGTCACCCAAACAAAACACATAAATACCCGGCACCTCCACCAAAAACGATGTGTCAATGCCCAAATATAATGAATAAGTTTTATATCCCTCATAAACACGGCACCTCCACCAACAAAACGCCGTCCGAGGTGACGCGTACGATTAGGGTGCTGGTCCGAAGCTTATGGCTCTATAAGGACGTGGGTTCAAATCCCGCATAAGGTATGGGTTGTTTGTATTCGTCCTACATCGTCATCTATCACCACTCATCGTCTCGGATAGCCTTAGTGCATTAATAGAGGCGTTAAGCAACAAAAATCATCATCATCCATCAAATAGAGGAATAACAACGGAAACAAAAATATTATTTCATTTTTGTATACACCCGTGCATGTTGAAAGATAGTAATCGTTAAAACTAACCCAAGCGCATTCTCATATTAGTATTTACGGATTTTTCAAACAATGTAAAAAATCTCAAATACTTTTAATGATACTGCTATAAGAGAGCTGTTTATTCCAGAGTTCGTGTTATGACCAAGGTTTTGATAGAGCAGATATTTGTTACCGTCAATCTTATCTGTGATAGAGTAAAACATACAACGACGTAATATTTAATGTACAACTGTAAATACCTGCACTGCAGATTGGTAATTTCCTTATAGAGTACACTCGTGCTTTTATAACCCTGTAAACAGCAAAAAATTAAACTTATCATTACTTATAATTAGACCTAGGGTTAACAATGTGCTGTAACACGTAGGTGAAAAAAGAATTAGATATTAATACGAATGGCCTTCGCAAATTGCTTCCTGCATCTCTTCCTTCCGTGCAATTAACTTGGAAAAATGTATTCCCATTTTGTGGTACACGAAATAATTTAGTAAGTTAATTAATCAATTTATTTATTTATTTATTTATGCTTGTTTATAGTCTATACCCAGTCAGACATATAACTGTTTTTCAGTGAGGGACATAAACATTAAAGGTAGACCAACCCAAACCCCTTTTTGGGCGAAGACAAGAAAAATGACCAATTATAGTGAATTATAAATTGGAGCACGAACATATTTTTGTTATATTTATGCTGTTGTTGATGTTGACGAAGGTTTAAAATAAATTCCAAAATGACTATTTTTAAAATTGTGTTCGATATTTCTCTAGTTTATGTGTCTGGACTTGGGTACCGCCACACTCAAAAGTATTGTTTCCCACGTGTTTTTTTCTGCGTTATTGGACTCAACTGGGCCATCTTAACACACATAATCAATCAAAATTACGAATTTTGAAAGTGTTCTAGCTTGCAGTAATATTGTGCAAGTATGAATCGTGGCTTGAGAAACCTTACTCGATGTATGACGTATGTGTGTTACTGCGTGCGCTCCATAAACCAGGTCATACGTTGCCTAACGAGTACCTCAATCGCCATCAGTGCTAAGATCACGCTATTACTAATAAAGAGAAGACTTCAATCTGACTTGAATACACTTCACTTACATTTTACTCTTCGTAGAGAAAAACTGGGGGACTCTTTTGTGTGTGTTTGATCGCAAACCTCTGGTCAAACGGTTACTCCGAACTTGACGAATTTTCAAAATCTCTTATATTGTACATGTCACGTTTCGAAGTACATTAAAATGGTATGTTATGCATCATGCAAAATCACACTTTAACGAATAAAAAAATCATATCATAATGTTGTTAATTGATCGATTGATTGATTGATGATTGATTGATCTTGATTTCCACTTGACAGAGTAGTATATTTTTGGTTGGTATCCATAAAGTTGACAAAACTTGATTCTATTTTGCAAATATTGTAAAAAAAATTCAGATGTAAACGTATTGCAAAGCTAGATCACGAGACCAAAAATACTATTTTGTCGACGCATCTGTAAAAAGCGTTTTGAAGCAGACAAGTTATTACTTGTATTCACAGTCACAGCCTTCCAGAAACTGTTTGCTCATGGGTCTTACCACTACGTAGTGTTAAAATCCATTGCACGCACGGTAAACCAACAAGAATTTGTCCTTGTATACACCATTCTGGAAATATCAACTAAAGGCCTAACTGAAATAAAGTGGTTTGTTTTTATGACCCGCTGTTTCAATGAAGACCTTGGATCACTCTTTGCGCTGAATGAAAGCTTATTCTAAAAATATGTGTGAAGTCAACAAGTAAATAAACAACTACAACTTAAAGATAATCTTTAATACGCGTTCAAACAACCGTTCGACTTCAGAATATTGGTAAATTATATTCCTCGCCCTATCAACCTGCATCTTCTGACAGGCAAGTACATTAGCCCTGCTTTAGTTGAACTTTGCGACAGTTCACAATCATTTGATAAAAAGTTACGAAAATTTGGTTTCACTGCCTTTAAAAGGACATTTATTTATTTATTTATTTATTTAACGTCTATCCTATATTCAGTTAAAAAACTGATTTACAAAGGAGGACAACTAAATAAATCTCATACATAGGTGCAGACACAAAAATGCCAACGCAAGTAGTGGGTATTGGTGAACAAAAATAAAGCCAGTGATTACATAGTAAGTTTGAG